>HG992056.1:9010794-9173294 GCA_905220515.1 Lysandra coridon | reverse complement strand
CGAGCGACTACGTTCCGCCCGGAAAGACGCTGCAGAAGACCTGCGACGTCCTCACGCTACCCCACCCTTCCGACTTCACTATCACCACCTTCGAGAAGCTGGAAGACATGGAGCCCCCGACCATAGAAAAGCATAACATCAGAGGCCCCCAGATCTATACGGATGGTAGTAAGATCGAGGGGAAAACAGGGGCAGCAATATCATGGTGGGAGAACGGGCAAGAAGTCAACTACACCAGACTGTCGCTCGATCAAAACTGCACAGTGTTTCAGTCAGAGATGTTCGCCCTCTACAAGGCAGTAGAGATGGTAAAGGAAACCGAACATAAGGAAGTTAACATCTTAAGCGACTCAAGATCTTCGCTAGAACTAATTCGGAATCCCAAGCCCAAAACTCAATTAGTGGCGGACATTAAAAGGTGCCTTAAGGACATCGAAGAAGAGGGTAGAAGAGTGAGATTCTTCTGGCTCCGCGCACACGTAGGGACGACCGGGAATGAAAGAGCGGATGAGCTCGCAAAACAAGCGGCTCTGAACACCAAAGAAATCCCGGACTACGATCAAATCCCGCTGTCCTACATAAAGAGGAAGATCCGAAAGGAATCAATACAAAAATGGCAGGACAGATATACGAATGCGGATACCGGAGGAACCACGAAAAGATTCTTGCCCGACATACAGAAGTCATACCGATTCGTAAGAACAACAACTCTCACACCCACCCGTATCCAGGCCATGACCGGACACGGTGCATTTGCTCATTACCTGCACCGCTTCAAACTGATCGGAAGCCCAGGATGCGAGTGCGATCCAGACATTGAAGAAACGGTATGGCACATTATCTTCGACTGCCCCCGCTTCCTGCACCAAAGGTACGATGCAGAGCAACAGATGAACACCAACCTACAGGAAGTGGAAGTACATAAATATTTGGAGGACCAGCACGCCAAAGAAGTGTTCCTGGCTTACATCGACAAGATTTTCAATATCGCGAAAAAGAGGTTCCAAGACCAACAAAGTACAGACAGCACAAATAGTATCCTTCAGAGAACAGAACCCACGGACCCCAGTGTTCCACTCCAACAGAGAACGGCAGCTCCTCAGTTCAATATGCTGAGATGGTTAAGAGAGGGAGAGAGTGGAACACCTTCGATCAGAACAAGGAAAGTGGTTCTGTTCATGAATAATAGCTATGAAAGACTGGGAATAAGTTTCTGCTCCACCGTTGGTAATAAGAGAGACCTGGCTGGCTCTCATACTTAAAGGCAGCACAACAAGGACGACCATGAAGAGGAGAAGATACGAGGAACTGGGCGAAGAGATGATCGACGGGAAATCATGTAGGATAGTACGCACTAAAAACAAATCCGTGCTACTATTCGACAAAACAACCGAAGAAACTCAATTTGCTAGAGCCTGTTCGTTCTTGTTGAAGCTAGCTGAAGCCAACGGTACTACCATCGGTCCAAGGACAATTAGTGTGGACACAATGAGCATCGACTTCGATAGAGGAGAGGTGGCAGACTATCTCGGGTGCGTCAGAGCAGCAGACAAACACGAGATCGTGGTGTACGAAGGGAGATCCCAAGATCTGAGCTTCCTAGTACCCAACAAACCACCCGAGACAACATCAAGACTGACCACAGCGGAATTACAGCGATGCCCAACAACAGGAGTCCAACCTGCAACACCCTCAGAGGTGGAGCAGAGTCTTGATCCCAATTCTAGACTAAATGTGCTGCAAAAAATCAGGAAAAAGATAAACTCGCTGACAAACTGGAAAAAACCATCAACACCACAAAACACAGAACGTGCACCATCACTCCCAGGGCCATCTACTGAGACGCCGAAGTCAAGCGCGGAAGTCTGGGCTGAAAAGGAAAGAGAATTAAGGAGACAAAGGGCAGCTGAAAAGCAAAAAGAGATCGCCATTGCGGCCAAACAAAAGACCTCAGCCGCCAAAGTTGACCAGCATCTCCATCGGCTGGTCACAAAGGAGAGCCGACACTTCAGGAGAGAGCCTCAAGAAGATCTCGAGGAGCAGCTGCCCCTACGGCCGGACACATTCCGAAGCCCGGACACCCAAGCAAACGCGCTCAGCAGATTCACCAACGCCCAAAAACCACCGCACAGGACACCAACAAAACAACACCTAACAAAGGCACAGATAGGTCTGGTCAAAAGTCCAACCCTAAGGAAAGTGGTACGACAAGAAGACCATATGATCAACACATTCCTGGAATACATAGCCGTACTAGAGGCCAACAAGACCATTAGGATAAAGGAATGCGAAGACATCATGAAGTCGTACCAAAAAGGCAAAGATGGCCTCCTACAAATCCAACTAGAGGAGGCCCATGCCACGGTCTATAATAACAACACGGCGACCGTCCTTAGGGGACAGGACATGACTACCCATATGGCGGCATACAGCTGGCGCTGGCGCGCTCAGGAATAGTCCTCCTGGACGAGGACCGGACCAAAAGAAGAGGACATCCCGTCTACAACATTCCATCTCGCGACCCCATCGTCGTTACCACCAGGGGGACAGAAATATGGCTAGAGGACAGGATCCTACAAACATCCCAGATCCTGACCGAGGTAGAGCCCCCCGACGAATGGACGATCCCAGCAATAACCTGGATAAATGGAGTTCCGGGTTGCGGGAAATCGACGTGGATAGTCCAACACTTTAACGCCGAAGAGGATGTAGTTGTAACGACAACGATCGAGGCAAAGAAAGACCTCGTGGAGAGAATCCGGGAAAAGGCAGGCCACGAATCTACAAAGAGGGTGCGCACAATAGCATCTCTCCTAGTAAATGGACCGAAGGGACTCGAAGACCTGAAACGCAAGAGGCTGCTTGTAGATGAAGCACTCATGAGCCACTTCGGATCCATAATACTGATGGCACAGATCACCAAAGCCGAGAGCCTGCTATTAATAGGGGACGTAAACCAGCTCCCCTACATAGACCGAGATAATCTCTTCGAGCTGTACTACTATCGCCCGCATCACCTCGCAGACGTCACCGAAGATCTTCTCTGTACACATAGATGCCCGCAAGATGTCGCCATGGCGCTCAAGCAAATACATAAGGGCATCTACTCCTCAAGCAAAATCGTCAAGTCCCTGGCAATAGCACCCATGACCGGGACGGAGATCCCTAAAACCGACACCAACACCTTGTACCTGACTTACACACAGCTGGAAAAGTCAACGCTGAGGAAGTCAGGTTACGGAACCGGAGAGGCCTCGAAAGTGCTAACCATTCACGAGGCCCAGGGATTGTGCTAGTATACGTCATCAAACACCAAAAGAGGAAGTTACAGCTACATCACAGTTCATCACACGCGGTGGTTGCCCTGACGCGTCACACGGAACAACTCGTCTATTACACAGACGACACGGACGACGCGCTGGGCAAACTCATAAAGGGAGTGATGGAAACTCCTGCAAAGGCCATCATGGACCATAACGCCAAGATGGCAATCAAGAACCGGGACCATACCACAATCAAAAAATTGGTCTCGGTGAAAGCTCCATGATGGCAAATAAGCTGACAAAATACCGGACTGACAATGCGTATGCCAACGAGTATGCCCTCAAAACCATCAGAGGGCAGAGGACACCAGCCACCAACAGGTGGTTAGCACAAAAATTACAAGCCTCACCCAGCGAGCGGGACCGGCATGGACCAACACCCTTTAACATCCCAAAAACTCCACCCAGCTTTGGTGACCCCTCAACACCCGAGCCAATGCCAGAACACCGAAAGGCAAAGGGTGGACGCAAAATCGAGAGGGAAGTGGGAAATGCCGTACCCACCCACTGGGCTTCAACTGAGGTCCAAACTAAACCATCAAGAAGATGACATCACCCCGGAAGATCAAAACTTCGAAGACAGCCCAGTCAAGAAGATGACTTCCGGGGAGACGACAACAGCCATCAACCAGATGGCCAACATTATAAAAAACCCTCAACAACATCTGAGGGTACGACACTTAGAGCCCCTTCAGGGCAAACTACTGAATGTTTGACGCGAATGTATGTTGCTTGAAATTACAATGAAAAGAAAATTAACAAAATATTAAATATAACAAGAACACGGGCCACCTAGGCCTGTGGACAGGAAAAAAAAAAAAAAAAAAAAAAAAAAAAAAAAAACTACCTAACCTAACCTAACCTAACCTAACCTAACCTAACCTAACCTAACCTAACCTAACCTAACCTAACCTAACCTAACCTAACCTAACCTAACCTAACCTAACCTAACCTAACCTAACCTAACCTAACCTAACCTAACCTAACCTAACCTAACCTAACCTAACCTAACCTAACCTAACCTAACCTAACCTAACCTAACCTAACCTAACCTAACCTAACCTAACCTAACCTAACCTAACCTAACCTAACCTAACCTAACCTAACCTAACCTAACCTAACCTAACCTAACCTAACCTAACCTAACCTAACCTAACCTAACCTAACCTAACCTAACCTAACCTAACCTAACCTAACCTAACCTAACCTAACCTAACCTAACCTAACCTAACCTAACCTAACCTAACCTAACCTAACCTAACCGAGCCGTGACAAGCGGTACTTTAGACCAGTTCGCTTCCCTATTGGGGCGTCTGTTAGACTAGTGACATTGTATATATAATTAAATAGTGACGTCTGTATTTGCAGTTTTAATATTTTAAAAAATTATTATATATACAATCTTAGTAATTAGTTGACCGGTTGATCCCTATTGGGAAACCGATTAGATTAAGTTAGCATAGTGACTAGGATACATAAACTGTGACGTAAAGTTATCTCTCTTTTCTAACATATTGTTTTATCCATACACATATACTTTTAAATAGACAAATTGATCCTTATTGGACAACCCATTATAGTATTAGTTTGACAATAAATAGACAAGTAGCCCACTATTGGGACTACTGAAATAGTAAGGCTAGGACAAGACAACAAACTTTGAAATAATAAAGTCCCTTCGAAAAATAAATAGCAACAATATAAGCCGTAATTGAGTTTGCCATTTCAATCTGAAAGTTAATCTTATCCTAGGACATCATTAAATAATAATTAAAATTGAAATTTAAGAGCTAGTATAGAACTAAATAAATAAATATTCAATAAATAAGGCTTATAAATAAAACAAATTCCTTCTAGTCACTAGTTAAATATATACAAACCTTTTACAACTTATTTTATTTTTACAATATTTATTATTTAGTTATTTAGATTTGACGCGTTCCCCCGTACGTATAAATAAAGCAAGCAAAATGGCCATGGTACATACGCCTAAGGAGAGTGCGAAACTCAAAAAGACAAAGGGCAAACCCTCCCTTGAGGGCATGCAGAGTGACCAACGAAGCAGTCCTATATTATTGCAAAAACGAACCGATTCTGTTGAGTCCCTTCTGGCAGAGGTAATCGGAACTGTTAAAAACAGTATCTATCTGCTAAACCAGACCAGAAATATGAGAGGAGATTTGAGGTCTGGTTTAGCAGATAATCTGGAAAAGCTGGAAAGAAAAATAAGTGACATAGAGCGATTAGTAAAGAAGGAATCGATAGGAAAAGGGAAAGGAAGTATAAAGGAAACCAAGGAATCGGAAGTACAATGTAAATTAGAGACATACGAAGTAACAAATAACTGTGATAGTAAACAATTAATAATGCAAATGTACAACAGGCTAAAATTTGAAATACATGATAGGGCAGATAATATAAGGGAATCTGTAGAAGAGCAGATTACAGTGTTAGCGAATACAGTGATAGCGAATAAATTAAATGAAGAGGTAGCGCAGGAAACAAGGAAGGATAACTCTAAGGTAGTGGAGAGTTATGCCGCCAAGGTGGCGACGGGGGGAGTAAAAACCTTACCGTCGGAGCCGAGGCCCATAACTGTCCACTCCTTAGCAGTAACGGACAAGGAAAATGATATGACAGGACAAGAGATAGTTGATAGCGTAGGTAAAATAATAGATGCAAGAAAAGAGGGCATAAAAGTAGAAAGAATAAGAAAAGGAAAAGGGAGGAAGGTAATAATAGGCTTTAGGGACAGAAAAGAGAGAGACGAAGTAAGGAAAAAGATAGAGATATGTGCAAGTGATAAGTTCGAAGTGGAAATAGTGAAAAACAAGGACCCCCAGGTTATTCTGTATGGGGTGCTGAAGTCGAACACGGATGACGACATTTGTGACGCAATCCGTGTTCAAAATAAGCACCTTGTGCAGCATATCCTGGATGGGGACGAGGACAGGATAAGGGTTAAATACCGTAAGCGTGGTAAGGATGCCCATACTGAGCACGTCGTGCTGGAGGTGTCTCCGGAGATATGGCTGTGCCTCACCAGAGAAGGCCGCGCATACATCGATATGCAGAGAGTGCGGGTCGCTGACCAGTCCCCCCTAATACAGTGCTCGCACTGTCTGGGGTACGGACATGGGAAGCGATTCTGTGCCGACATTGCTGCGGAAATGAGGTGCAGCCATTGCTCCGGAGCTCACCACAAATCACAGTGTGAGGGCGTCGTGGCGGGCACCGAGCCATGTTGCATTAATTGTAAGAAAAATAATCTAAAAGCAAACCATGGCGCGTTCAGTTCAGAGTGCCCGATAAGAAGAAAATGGGAAGCCATAGCGCGTGCGGCGGTATCGTACGATCCTGAAGATGATGCGTTCGTAGAACGTACATGGCTCTACGGGCGCACACGTAACGATACTACGATACCGTCGCAGTACAGCTGCGAATAAAAATGTAGAGCCTGATGAGTGTTGTAATAGAATTGGTAATAGAAGTGTATTGCTGGTAGTAAATAGTAAATTTATGGCAGCAATAATCATAGTGTTAGAATGTATCAATTCTAGGGTTCAAAATTTGTATGTTAGTTCTAAGTATATAACAAAAAAAAAAAAAAAAAATTATATATATATTAATATTACTTCGCATTTATTTGATGTAGCAAATAAAGCAAAAGTAAATAAGTCAATTGTTTGTAAACATTTATATAAATGTAAATATTATAATAACTATGTATTTAATTTTATGTTGTATTGTATTAATCCTGTAATTAACAAAATAATAATATCGACACTCACGCAAACGGCTCTACATTTTTAACAACAAGCGCCAATTTAAAAGTAGCTCAACCGCATCAATTTAAAAGTAGCTCAACCGCATATACCGAAATTAATAATAGGCTATGATCCGCTCGAACTTATATCCTGTAAAGAAAAAATGTACTGTGGAATATATAAATGTATTAAACTGTACTTGAACGAAATGCATAAACTGAATGTAAAATTAATGTTAAAGATTGTGAAATGTATAAAATGTTAGTATGAATCAGTAAATTATAAAAATATGAGAAGACAATCTACATGTAAAAGTTAAAGCTAACAACTGTAAATGATAAATAGAAAAGTAATGTATTATGAGGAAATGTAAATGGATAATGTAAAAGATTGTGAAATGTATAAAATATTACTATGAATCATTAATGTATAAAAATATGAGAAGACAACCTATATTGTAAAAGTTAAAACTAATAACTGTAAATGATAAATAGATAAGTAATGTATAATGAGAAAAAATTAGTGTACGAAGTAAAAATGTGAATATAAATAGAATATGAATGTAAATAGATAATGTAAAAAAGATTGATGAAAAAGCTATGTATAAGAAATGTATAAATAAAATGCAACAACTGACGTAAATAAGCCATGTATAACTCAAACAATATGAACATGTAATAAATAAATAAATGTAGAAATTGTCCCTTATCATGTAAGGGGGAACAAGAGGAAAAAAAAAAAAAAAAAAAAAAAAAAAAAAAAACCTAACCTAACCTAACCCAACCCAACCCAACCCAACCCAACCCAACCCAACCCAACCCAACCCAACCCAACCCAACCCAACCCAACCCAACCCAACCCAACCCAACCCAACCCAACCCAACCCAACCCAACCCAACCCAACCCAACCCAACCCAACCCAACCCAACCCAACCCAACCCAACCCAACCCAACCCAACCCAACCCAACCCAACCCAACCCAACCCAACCCAACCCAACCCAACCCAACCCAACCCAACCCAACCCAACCCAACCCAACCCAACCCAACCCAACCCAACCCAACCCAACCCAACCCAACCCAACCCAACCCAACCCAACCCAACCCAACCCAACCCAACCCAACCCAACCCAACCCAACCCAACCCAACCCAACCCAACCCAACCCAACCCAACCCAACCCAACCCAACCCAACCCAACCCAACCCAACCCAACCCAACCCAACCCAACCCAACCCAACCCAACCCAACCCAACCCAACCCAACCCAACCCAACCCAACCCAACCCAACCCAACCCAACCCAACCCAACCCAACCCAACCCAACCCAACCCAACCCAACCCAACCCAACCCAACCCAACCCAACCCAACCCAACCCAACCCAACCCAACCCAACCCAACCCAACCCAACCCAACCCAACCCAACCCAACCCAACCCAACCCAACCCAACCCAAATAACCCAACCCAACCCAACCCAAATAACCCAACCCAACCCAACCCAACCCAACCCAACCCAACCTAACCTAACCTAACCAAATATTACAAGCCTCACCCAGCGAGCGGGACCGGCATGGACCAACACCCTTTAACATCCCAAAAACTCCACCCAGCTTTGGTGACCCCTCAACACCCGAGCCAATGCCAGAACACCGAAAGGCAAAGGGTGGACGCAAAATCGAGAGGGAAGTGGGAAATGCCGTACCCACCCACTGGGCTCCAACTGAGGTCCAAACATAAATCATCAAGAAGATGACATCACCCCGGAAGATCAAAACTTCGAAGACAGCCCAGTCAAGAAGATGACTTCCGGGGAGACGACAACAGCCATCAACCAGATGGTCAACATTATAAAAAACCCTCAACAACATCTGAGGGTACGACACTTAGAGCCCCTTCAGGGCAAACTACTGAATGTTTGACGCGTAAAACGTATGTTGCTTGAAATTATGATGAAAAGAAACTTAACAAAATATTAAATATAACAAGAACACGGGCCACCTAGGCCTGTGGACAGGAAGAAAAAAAAAAAAAAAAAAAAAAAAAAAAAAAAAAAAAAAAAAAAAAAAAACCTAACCTAACCTAACCCAACCCACTTTCGTGCCGATTCTCGCCGAAAGCACAACCCAACCCAACCCAACCCAACCCAACCCAACCTAACCTACCCTAACCAAATATTACAAGCCTCACCCAGCGAGCGGGACCGGCATGGACCAACACCCTTTAACATCCCAAAAACTCCACCCAGCTTTGGTGACCCCTCAACACCCGAGCCAATGCCAGAACACCGAAAGGCAAAGGGTGGACGCAAAATCGAGAGGGAAGTGGGAAATGCCGTACCCACCCACTGGGCTCCAACTGAGGTCCAAACATAAATCATCAAGAAGATGACATCACCCCGGAAGATCAAAACTTCGAAGACAGCCCAGTCAAGAAGATGACTTCCGGGGAGACGACAACAGCCATCAACCAGATGGCCAACATTATAAAAAACCCTCAACAACATCTGAGGGTACGACACTTAGAGCCCCTTCAGGGCAAATTACTGAATGTTTGACGCGTAAAACGTATGTTGCTTGAAATTATGATGAAAAGAAACTTAACAAAATATTAAATATAACAAGAACACGGGCCACCTAGGCCTGTGGACAGGAAGAAAAAAAAAAAAAAAAAAAAAAAAAAAAAAAAAACCTAACCTAACCTAACCCAACCCACTTTCGTGCCGATTCTCGCCGAAAGCACATGTTTTTTAACCTCGCTCCGCGTTTAAAATCGAAAAAAGTGGGAAAAAGTGGTCCGATTTCTGTAAATTTAGTATCTGCGGAATCGTCTCTGTGCCCCCCACACGCGGGTGATTGTGAAAATTCTTAACTAGCTCGGAAAAGTCGAGAAAAGCGTGAAAAACCGAAGCTACAAAAATTTTTAAACTTCAAAGTGCGAAAAAAGACGCCTCAGTGATTGGATTTCAGTGAAACATAGTGGACACGGTAGGGATCAGTGACCCTTATTAGCATATTAAGTTTGACAATTATAAACCCACGGAAACCTGCGTTGACCTTGTGATTTGTATTTTGGCGTCCCCACGAGGTCGGCGAAATAAAGGCCCTTCACTGCGGCAAGTAAAACCTTCGTCTGGTGCGGCGGCGCAGCGGGTCAATGTGTGCCCCATGGAGATTATAGCTCCATGGTGTGCCCCCAATGATTTTTCCGCCAGTGCACGGCAGGCCTTTCTCGACCCACCAGCACAAGGTTCGATTAAATAACTATAACTATGCGAAAGCATAATGTAGGTGTACAGTTTTTGGACTGTTGGAATAACCTCGAACCCAACTTCTTTAGATTTGATTCGCCCCGGGATCTGCCAAACAGGAAATGCGAAATAAACCAGTGAAAGTGGCGGGTCGATATGGACCTGAACCGCACTAGAAAGTATTTTTAGTAGTGATGGGAAGGATAAAAATAAGGGGATATTGAAAATATATTTTTGATTTATATATTTAAATGTCTGTCTTTAAAACACAGAGCACAAACATTTTGCAGTATGTTTTAATATTTTTTTAAATTTCTTTTTAGCTTCGACGCTCCTCATGGTTTCCCGCAGTTTTTCATATCACCCTGCACAATTTCGCCTCTTAACGCTCATCTCAAGGACATGATCTTTTGTTTTCTGCTATCGTGCGTTGTTAATTTTATGAAATGAATAATTGTATTTAAAAAAGATAAAACAGACTTAAAAATTGTACGTAATTGAGAATCAAAATTCCCTATTTTAAAACACTACTGAACCGATTTAAATGAAACTTACAGTATTTCCTAAGTTGTACAATACCCAGTACAACAAAAAAGAATGACTTTAATCGGACTAGTAAGTAGTTCCGGAGATATGTGAACAGAAACATAAAAACGTACATACAGTAAAGTGTATTTAGAAATTTGACATAATATTTGTTCAGATGCTGATATAGACTAAAACATACCAAAACTGGGCAGTTTTAGAAATAATACATACATACAGGTCGAATTGAATGCCTCTTTTTTAAGTCGGTTAAAAAACGCGACGTATGTCAGTTACGATCACTACGATAGATTGCACAACACTAAATGGCGAGACAGGCGCTCGGTGCGGTATCGGGTCGCCAACCGCCTGCTTGGACGGCGGGCCGCAATATGCCCACTGCCGTACCGAGTTAATTTTTGACACCGTCAGTGCGTGGTAGGCCGATAAAGACCTGTCGTGATTTTTATAGGGAATACATATAATTTCGAATACAATCTCAAATATATATTTGTCTCTGTCGTACCTTTAATGCTTCAACTCCCAAGCGGCCACATGCCGCCGCGATAACAATATAGATAAGCTATTGTGTCTGGTTTTTCCACGATCGAGGTATTAAAAACACCTGAGATAATCGTTCCGCACCGAGTGAGAGAACATAGTTTTCTTAGTCCGCACCAGCTGAAATTCCGCGGCAGGCCGATTTCGGCCTGATCCACAGTGAAGGTGTTTAACTACTAGAGAATAGAGATAGGTAAAAATTGCGCTCAAAGATTCCGTTACAGAATACAGACGTACGAGGGGAGGTCCAAAAGTTCGCGGAAAAGCGATAAAGCAATCACGGTACAAAAAATGTTTTAGTACCCTCGTTTAGGAGAACTCATTATTACTTTAAAATTACAATGCTATAAGCAGCTTCATTTAAGAGTTATCGCTGAAATAAAAAGTAAAGGTGTTAACTGAATTTCGTGCAGCGATAAAGTTCTAGTGAAATAAAGAACAATTTTTTTTCGTGATCTTACTAATAAGCTAATTTTTTGTGAGTAGCTCTATTTTGATGGGCCTCTTTCACCACCTTCGAGTAAAGTGTCGAGTAGACTACTCGCCAGTTAAAGTCACCCGTAACTACATGTGTCAATTTCATGACCCTCGAGTAGCACTCTGCGTATGATTAAACTGTCAAGTAACTTACTTGCCACTTCATCTGCCAATTAGCGAGTTTACTTGACGGTTAAATTTGTTTATCTCTTGTCAAATATGGATTTCTTTGATTTAATTGGTCACCAATTAGATGAATTGGACTATATTTCGTTGCAACAAACACGTCTTTAAAATCCCGTGTTGATTATTTCATGGTCTTAGATGAAACAGATTTTTTGGCTAGATTTCGTCAATCGAAGTTTACAGCGAACCAAGTGCATAACTTAAACACAAAATAATACCTAAAACGCAATAGTCAGTTTAATATTTTTATCATTAAATAATCAATAATGAGTAATGACACAGTATTTAGTACCTAGTTAGTTTTTGTACAAATTTTAATAAAGAATTTTCTATTCTATTCTAGTACCTACTATTAATCCTTTTTACACGTTAGAAACAAAATAATAAACTTATTGAATATGATGCTCTGTCAGTAACCTGTAAACTACTTCAAAAAGTATCTATGTGCATACTAACTTATACCTGCTTATACATAACAAATAAACAACGACAATAGATTTACAGTAATCCACGGTCGAGGGACGAGCAACAACAATGACAACAACACACAAAAGAAAGGTATACTTCTTCTGTTTCACCGCCAATGACAAGTGACAGCGTCAGACGATTGACGTTTACGTCATTTTGAACGAATGTAATGTACGATTTGTTATGTCATTCACTTAACCGGCAAGTAGTTAATCAGAGCTTCATTTTTGTTTGTGAAATTGACAAAAGTTACTTGTAAGTTTTACTTGCCAATTAACGTTACTTGACAAGTAGCTACTCAACACTTTACTTGGAGATGGTGAAAGAGGCCCTAATACGAACAAAATTTTTATTTTCGAAAAATCTCGAAAGTGGTAGCTAACAGAGATAGAACGGATTTCATACTTTGACTTGATGGTCCTAAGATATGGATTGTTTTATTTGTAGGACAAGGTTACTCTTAAATTATATAACTATTAACCTACCAATATACAAAAAATCCGCTGGTTAGGGTTCCGTTTTAGGGTAGAGTAGTCAACCAAGTTTTGTTGATTACAGAACCCTAAAACGGGTCCGGATGCGGACCGCCGACCCACTGTGTGCGGAGTCTGCGGACCAAGCGCCATGTTCGAAGATGATCTTCATTCATCTTAGGACTTCAACATCTCCAGGATTTAATGTCAATATTATAGCTATAGCTTGCACCAATTTCACTCCAAAGTCCAAACTTCAGAGAGATATTTTAGACAAAACTAAAAGAAAAACCTGTATTTTTCTTTTAGTATTGTCTCTGCTACCACCCAATGGCTGACTGGTAGAAAATGCCCTTTGGCATTAAGTCCGCCATTGTACATTGTACATAGAGTGTAAAATAAATAAATAAATAAATAAACGTTTATTTCCCTTTTTTGACCATTACACCACAAGACATAATAACTAAAAAAAAAAATAGTAATATAATAATAACAAAAACTAAAAATAAAAATAAAAAAATTATTAAAAAACCAAAGAAGTAGAACGTACAAGGTTACAAACAATTTTGACAACTGGTACAGAACAATCCACAATAAGTATAAACATAATATTACCAACAAAGTACTTATCTAATAAAAAAGAAACAACACATACTTATTATTGATATTGGCACAATAATATTATGAGTATTTTAAAGTCCAACAAAGTTAAGACAGGCAGTGTAATGATCAAAAACTGAATTGGCATCCACTCAGGTTGTCTTGACCGCAGTTCGCAGTAGTGTTGGGTAGGACATGAATTTTATACGAGGATGTAAGAGGTGCCACTTTTTCGTACTGAGCCGGTACAGTGTCCCACTTCAAAAGAGGCGAGGCCGCGAGGCGTTTGAGGCGTAGCAGTACGTTTGACGTGCCGCGACATGTGAGCCGTCTTGAGGCATGAATTTATAAATTTATCTATTTTTCCCCTAAAAATATATATAAATACTTACTTATACATTCATGATTAAGAAATAATATACTGTAATATGACTTAACTCTACCTAACTATTCAAAACTAAAAAATCTTTTTATTAAAAATTAATATTTTGTCTTCGTCGATTCAGATTTTTTGAAATCATACTAGGTATAGGTCTACCAGAATCTGATGGCAATTTTTGACAGCAGATTTTGAAAAAATATCCTTGATCATTGGATAAAATTTTATATTTGCATGTTTAACACACAGAATCAGCCGCTATAAGAAAAAAAAGGATCAAAATGTTTTATTCCAATTACCCCGGTATTGCTAGAGTCAATTTATTTTCTCACTTTTTGCCATCAGATTCTGGTATGGTATCAGACCTATACATGTTGACATTGAATAAATTTAACATTTTATTGGATGGATTAAATGTTACACAAGATCCATCATTTCGATTTATGTAAATCGAACAATAAATTAAAAGAAATTAAAGAGTCAAAAAATCCCTGAAAATACCCCTAAAAATTGAGACCACCGCGACAATCATTTTGAAGCGGTACATGTTATAATGCTGAGCCGCTCTTACATTTTGCCGTCTTGTCCCGGACAATTGTAATGCCTCTTGTAAGTCCTACCCAACACTATTCCCAACAAGAATAATTAATTTTTTAAGCAGGTGCTTGTTCTAAACACCTGTCTCGCTTAACTTAAGTGTATGGTCTAGCTGCGGTTATCCGTTATTTATTGCAACAATGGACTAGCTGTGGTGTATTGTAATAATGGATAATGGATAATAATTATTTATTATTATTGTCGTCATTAATATTTTCAATATTGTATTTTACTAGCTGTCCCGGTGAACTTCGTGTCACTTAAAAACCTTCCCTAGACTTCTACGAATATTTAAAGACTAAAATCAGCACAATCTGTTTAGCCGTTGTCGAGTTTTAGCGCGACTAACATATTTGAAAATCCATTTTTATATATAAGAAGAAGAAGAAGAGAAGATATTCTACAGTCTGCCAAAAACTATTTGTTAACCCCCGGCCCACCATTACCATCGAGGAAATTGATTCCTAGGCAGTTACAGCGTCATTAGAGGAGTTGAAGCATTAATTGTGATCTTTCGGCTGGGTTTGACGTAACGCGGCCAAACTATATGTAGGTCCCCCATCTGCCTAGGAATCAACTACTCTATAATATCTGATAATTAGTACAACGTTTTCTGCGACATTAGATCTCATAATCAACATGAGATCTAATGTTATCTTTTTCACAGGGTTAACCTCATGCCTCTTCAACATTTTACAAGAAATGTTTTGGTGGGATGATTTTTAGTCAAGACGTTAAACGTTACAGTCAACGTCTTGACAAGTTGCCCTTTAGTCATTCAATTGACTGGTGTCATTCAATAATTGCTCTAGTCATTCAATCGAATCGCAAATTAAAACAGATGACTACGGTCTGCGACATAAATATTATATACCCTAAACTCCAAAGTCTGAAGTATTATTATCGTATTTTTCTCTTACTTACATCAATTTTAATTCATTTTCATTTTTGTGAATGCTAGATACAATAGTTAAGGAAAATTCTGAATATACTAGGAATTGGGATATATCTCATTATACTAGCTGTTGCGCGGCTTCGTCCGCGTCCACGTCAACATTATTTTTATGATAAAATATATTTTTTAAATGAAATTCGCTTTCACATTTTTAATATTAAAATGATAACAAAACTTTTCATTAATAAGCAACTTCGTTCCAATAATAATTAATTAAGATCTAGGCATTATTTGGACGCGGCTGTTAATAGTTCGTGTACTAACCCACAAAAAGTACACTATTGTACAGTTATGAATGCACTTAGTTCTTTAGATGATTTAGAAGTTAGAACAAGACTGTATTCAAAATTTAACAACAAAAAAAATTGTGGACTTAGGACACTAATGGATGCTTATCAGCGGCCATTTATCCCAATATCTCCACGTTATTAAGGGTCCGTATACGAAATTTGCCGATTTCGCTGATTTTACAGATTTAACAGCGAGTGTACGCATAGGCAGTGTGGGAGGAGGGAGGTGCTGTACGCATGCCTATGCGTGCACTCACTCATTTACTTAAAGGTGGAAGTTTTTCGCGGAATATTGCTAAAAATAATAACAAACTAAATTTTAAGTTAAAATACAGTATTTCTATAAGTTTTAATGCACAACATGTAAGATCATTTCAATTATAATCTAGTGTTGGAGCTAGATTTTTTTATTTTTAAAGTATTTTTAAATAATCCAACTCAAACCCGCGACAGTTTTGTGATTTTTGCTGTAAAAGGTTTAGAATATCACCTGTTTATGGATTGTATTGACGTCTTAACGGTATGAAAAAAATACTATGTACTGTTGAGAAAGTCGTCTATAAAATGTTAGAATTACTTTTTACCACTTTAATATGAAATTATTGAGTAAAAAAATATGAAACTCGGCACAATTTTAGAGAAAATGGGCAAAGAATTGCTGTTAATTTCGGCAACTTGGAGCTGTAATTAATAAAAAGAAACGACAGAAATAATCTACAGATAAAATTCTATCCAATTCGAGAAAAAAGAAAAAAAAAAAAAAAAAAATTGTGCCAAAAAACACGATTCAAAACAACCTAAATAACCTAAATCTCTCATTATATTACTCGCCGCAAGGTTCGAGTCGGCTTTCCGATCTTAAATATATTTTAAATATAATAATTAATATATATATTTTTAAGTCTAATAAGGGGAAAAAACCTAATAATATTTCTGTAGCGAACCTTTGCAATTTCGTATTCATCGGCAAAATTTCGTATACGGACTCTTAAAATAGGACGCTACATGATAATTTTTATTATTTTTAGTTATCAGGCAGTCACATAGATGTCGCTAAGCGTCGCCTAGATCGCGCTATCGCTTGCACGTACCTCACAAATAACACAAAAGTCCGCGTATGCCTATTCATACTTGACAATTGACAGTGACATTTGCATATTTGACAAATGCAAATAATTTTGTAAGCGTTTGCTTGTTCGGAGCAAACGCCCTGCAATGTAAGTAATAAATAATATTTATTAGTTAATAATTATTAATTGATAATAAAAGATAACTTATAATAATTTGAAACTAGAATTTTAGACAACTACGACTTACGAGAATTGAGAAATATAAGATTTAATTTAACATTTATGGCTTTATGCAATAAGTATGTGTATTATTTTATACTAACTATTTGACCGAGCTTTGCTCGGTACCTATTCGATAAAACAGGAATAAAATGACATTTTCTAAAAATGATTCCTAGCTAGATCGATTTATCGCCCCCGAATCCCCTATATACTAAATTTCATGAAAATCGTTGGAGCCGATTCCGAGATTCCAATCAAACATAATATGTATATTATATATAATATGTAATACATCTATATCTTCTATATCTATACTTATAAAACAAAGTCGCTTTTTTCCCTCATGTCCCTTTGTTCCCTTTAATCTTTAAAACTACGCAACGGATTTTGATGATTCTTTCAGTGTTAGATAGCCCATTTATCGAGGAAAGTTTATAGGGTATATTTTATTACGCTAAGACTAATAGGTGCGAAGAAATAGAGGAAAATGTGGAAAAAACGAGGAAAATTATTTGAAAGGGCTAACTTGAATGCGCTAATCTCAGGAACTACTGGACCGATTTGAAAAATTCTTTCAGTGTTAGATAGGCCATTTATTGAGGAAGGCTATAGGCATAATTTTTTCAGTGGCTATATATTTTTTACCCGCGCGACGCCAGGGCGGGTCGCTAGTATAGCTAGTAAAATATTTAATAATTTAGATGTGTTAAGAATTGAAGAAAAGTTGCCACCACCTTCAATTAAGAAAAAGTTAAAGACTGTACTAATTACTTAATAATATAAGTTAAGTTTGTTATGAGTAGTATAATTTAGTGTTAGAATATTAGTTTAAAACATACTAAGTATTTTATTTTCTATTTTTTATTTTCTTGTTCTGTAATTTAAAGTTTAGAAGATAATTTTTGTTAACGCATAGTTTATTAGGTATATTTTAGCATAAAATTGTAAACTTTATTGATGAGCGCATCTCGCCGTCAAACAATTAGTTTGGCGAGATTTAAAATGTAACCATAATACGTAGTTTTTAATGAATAAATAAAAAAAAAATTGTATTATATAAGTGCAAGAATTGCTCGTTTAAGAGTCCGTATACGAAATTTTGCCGATGAATACGAAATTGCAAAGGTTCGCTACAGAAATATTATTAGGTTTTTTTCCCTTATTAGACTTAAAAATATTATATATATTAATTATTAGATTTAAATATATTTAAGCGCGGAAAGCCGACTCGAACCTTGCGGCGAGTAATATAATGTGAGATTTTGGTTGTTTTGAATCGTGTTTTTTGACACAATTTGTTTTTTTTTTTTTCTTTTTTCTCAAATTGGGTAGAATTTTATCTATAGATTATTTCTGTCGTTTTCTTTTTATGAATTACAGCTCCAAGTTGCCGAAATTAACAGCAATTCTTTGCCCATTTTCTCTAAAATTTTGCCGAGTTACATATCTTTTTACTCAACAATTTCATATTAAAGTGGTAAAAAGTAATTCCAACATTGTATAGACGACTTTCTCAACAGTACATTGTATTTTTTTCATACCGCTAAGACGTCAACACAATCCATAAACAGGTGATATTCTAAGCCTTTTACATTTCGGGATATCCTTTTACATATCGGATACTAAGTCATTTCGGGACTCGGGTTAATCATGTCTTAGTCTATCCACTTGGTTTCACATAAGTCATGACTCATGACGCAACATGGACGCAACCAAATTATTAAGGTCGGCCTCTGAGTGTGAATTAACTTCTCTAATCGTACTATCAGAGAAGTTGATTCCTAGGCAAACCCAGCCGACAGATCACAATTAAGAGCCCGGGTTACCCTCGAAATTCTCATACATACGTAATACCAAAATCATTTTCTCATACGAAAATATTTAACATGTTTGAGTTATTTTTCAGCTTAAAATAGTAATCACCTAGGTTCCTGAACAAAAATTAACTTCAAAATATTTAAACACTAAAAAAAATTTTTTGTGCATAATTTTTTTTTACTAAATTTACTACTAAATATTTAAACACTAAAAATAGAGTAAAACACTAAAAAAATATATAAATAAATAGTAAATTTACTACTAAATATTTAAATACTAAAAAATATTTTTTAGAGTTGAAATATTTTGTAGTAAATTGTAACTTCCCAATGTAACGTGTTGAAAAACATTTGATCTTTCAGCGCTGCTACTTCCACAGTGAACTCTATGTAAGGAACACATACACGCCCTAAAGTATTATCACTTAGATTTATGTTTAATATAATATATAATAATAGTCTAAAATTACAATAGAAAAATCAGATAAATTAATTTCTAGGCAGATGGTGGACCTAAGTAATTTGGTCGCGTTTAAACTTTAAAGTATAAGCCCAACCGACAGATCACCATTAACATTGAATTAACAATGTCAATTCCATGTCAATTGTGATCCGTACGTCATGAACGTCATGTAGTCGGATCATGTCATGATCCGACTACATGACGTTGGTCTGTCAACTACCTAGGAATCAATTTCCTCGATGGTACATACTAGCTATTATAGTCACGACTGTAGTTCAAAATGTAATCGAACACTATACAGTAAACTAGATGTCCCGCGCGGCTTCGCCCGCGTAAATTAGGAATTTCACGGAAACAGTACATTTTCCCTTTACGCGGTCTTCTCTATATCTGTGCTAAATAACATAAAAATTGCTCCAGTAGTTCGTGAGATAGACTCTTTCTAATAATTTTCCCCGTTCTTTCCACATTTTCCTCTGCTTCTTCGGGCCTAGCGTGATAATATATAGACCTCGCCACGACCTTCCTCGATAAATGACCTATATAGCTCGATAAATCTAACACTGAAAGATTTTTTAAAACGGACCAGTACTTCTTGAGATTAGTGTGTTCAAGCAAACAAGCTCTTCAGGTTTATAATATTAGTATAGATTTTTTTAAATCGATTCGAACTCGAGTCTCGATCTAAAAGACTATAAAAAGCACCATTAATAGGGTCATAATAGGTATAATATGGCAGTGATGAAGATGGTTATGATGAATGTAATTTGCATAGTAGCATAATATGCTTTCCGTTTTTAAAACAACGCCGAAACTCCCAAACTTGTATCTATAAAGAATCAGGAGTTCTCTCAACACCTTCCGAACCATGGTATACCTCGGTGCAAAATCTTACTTGTTGGTAGCATATGCATATGCTTAGAACACTTTTCACGAAACCGAAGTCACCACGTGTTTCCATATAAATTTTGAGGAGTTCCCTCGATTACTTATGGATTCCTTCATCAGATCACCACTTTTGTGAATATAGTACCAAATTAGGATGATACCCTTAACCCTATATCTATACAGCAAAAGAAAAAATTTGAAAATCGGTTCACAAACGGCGCAATAATCGTCAACCTCAGACCAATAAAAAAAGAAAGACGGAGTATTTACAGGTAATGGTGTGAAGTCGCTGTCGATCAATGTGTGCGTCACGCCTAGCATAAATACGCTAGGCGTGCGCTTGTGTGCAAAAAAATAATGTTGCCAACTCAGGGTTTCAGATTGTAAAACTCCCATCCTGTTGCAGTCTTATTTAACTACTAAGTAATGACTACAAAAGTTGCTATCAAACTAGATTGTTAATCATCATTCATTAGTAATTGCTGAAAAAAGTAAATACTTAAATATCTATATCTAATAAATTATGTGTTTCAACTAAGAACAGACAGATAGACAGACATACATACAGACAAAAATTGTAAAGAATGTTGTTTGGTGTAGGCAGTATGTATCGTATACAGATTAATATGCAAATAGTAAAAAAATCTTTCAATACTACAAACAGACACTCCAATTTTATTTATATTAATAGATTTTAAATGAATAACGAATTTTAGGTTAAAAATAAACATTTGTCAGGATAATACAGCACGTAATAATATTTTTCCCCTATTATGGGGAAAATATCTTGCGACCAGCATGCAGCACTGGTTGAGGTTCTGTGTTCCGAGACTCCCGAGACAATTTTTAAAACTAATAAATTAAATTCGTTATTTCGGTGGTAATACATAAATATTCAATTAATTACTTGTGAAACGTAATCCCACAAGGTTTCTTTTGAGCACAAGAATTGTTTTTGCACCATTTAACGATGCAGGACGGCATATTCTGATATTTCTTGACACAGATGAAAACGACATGCGCCGTCACTCGTTGAAACCGGAACGGCGGGCGGCCGGCTTCCTATGGCCGTATCGGCTTCCTATTGCCTGCCTCACCGCGTAGCATGGATGGCTCTGTCTATCTTTTTTTATTGGTCTGAGTCGTCAACATAACGTCGTGAACATAACACCTCCCCCATTTTGAAAGTCGGTTAAAATTGTAGCCTTTATGTTATTCTGATGTACCTATAAGCTATATTATTGTAAAGTTTCATTAAAATCCATTCAGTAGTTTTTGCGTGAAAGAGTAACAAACATCCATACATCCAAACAAACTTTCGCCTTTTTACTAGATGAAAACCCGGCTTCGCTCGGGTAAACTTGTAACTCAATACACATCTATGTATAAAATGTAGGTAAATATTTGTGTAGTCTTTTTTTCTTAAGAAATATTAAAGGAAAGCAAGACTCGTAAAGATTCGTATAGCTTAGTTCATTGTATTTAAAAATAGTAAATTAAACTGCAAACGTTTTACATATAAGTACTTAAACATTTTTATTTCAAATCAACATTATCTAAGGTTGATTTCTCTTGCATTTAGTCTTTTTCTCTACATTGGCTTACCTACCTGCCAATGTAGAGAAAAAGACTAAATGCAAGAGAAATCAACCTTAGATAATGTTGATGTAGGTGCCTACTCACTAATTTTAAAAACAATAATAGTAGGTAGGTATAGTATTTTTAACCGACTTAAAAAAGGGTTATCAATTCGAATTTCGAACCGTATGTATGTACAATTTTTCAGAATTGCCTCGTTTTTGTATATTACTCTTTAATATCTTATATTGACAGCGTCTGAATTTTGAAATCGGTTTTATCTTTGAAACTAAAAAAAAAACTTGAGAGGAGCAACAAGGAATACCCGAATGGAACGAAGTATTTCTTATGTTCAAAAAACCTGTTTACATATACACTCAAAAATATTACTTATTGAAAAAACTCCATCTATTGACGCCCAGACAGACAGACGGACAGACGGACAGACGGACAGACGGACAGACGGACAGACGGACAGACGGACAGACGGACAGACGGACAGACGGACAGACGGACAGACGGACAGACGGACAGACGGACAGACGGACAGACGGACAGACGGACAGACGGACAGACAGACAGACAGACAGTCAGACAGAGATACTTTCGCATTTATAATATTAGTATAGATAACAAAACTTTATAAGTAATAATAATAGCTTGTGGTGACAATTCGCCTAACATTCCTGCATCGCGCTATCGAAGTTTTCTGAGCGCGTCAGTATCACGTGGGCTTCGGCCTGACCGGGCATAACACCTCGCTCGGTCGGAAGATCTTCCTTTGCGGCCTCCACGAATATTCCCACAAGCTATAAAATTTAGATAAGTAATATTATTTTACCCCAATTATTTAGTTATCAGAGGGGAACGTAGTTCAAAAACAGCTTTCTTCGCTGTTTCGAGCCGCGGTTCGTAAATCTGTGGTGTGATAGGCCTGGAGATACTGACACAAAATTCTTGGTCATGTGTACCAGGCTGGCGGTTCTACAGGGGTATAATTACGTAAAGGCAAAAAGGAAAATGATGGTCATAGCGCTCGTACTGGCAGCCCAAACGCGTGGGCGTTAATCGAACGTATCGGATAAATAACGAGTGTCGAACGATTTGTTCTACAAAAATGCTTGTATTTTCAGATGGCACAAATTTTGTGCCATGCCATGTACCGTTTGGCGAAAAAAAATTACACCTTTGCAGTGGTATGGAGGCCATTGGGAGCTGTCGGAAAAGTATGGCAAGGTGATTTTCGTGAATGGCTACTCGACGATGATTAGCTATGCAAAAATTAGCCTGGTACAAATGGTTCAATTTTTTTAATAAAATTATCGTATTCGCGGGCTGTAAGCCGCACCCGACAAGTATGGCATTACGCTTTCGCCTACTTATTTTTTTTCGACTATCTGAAAATACAAGCATTTTTGTGGAACAAGTCGTTCGACACTCGTTATTTATCCGACACGTTCGATTAACGCCCACGCGTTTGGGCTGCCAGTGCGAGCGCTATGACCATCATTTTCCTTTTTGCCTTTACGTAATTATACCACTGTAAAACCGCCATACTGGTACAAATGACCAAGAATTTTGTGTCAGTATCTCCAGGCCTATGAACCAGCGAAAGAGCCGGTAATCTGTCGGTTGGGTATATTTTGATGGATGCTGATAACGCAACCAAATTTAGGTAAGTCCGCCATCCGCCTATGAATCAACTTCTCTGGTTGTACATACTCGCATTTCCTCTCTGTAGACAAAATTAGCATGTCAATTGTCATAAGTTTGTTTAACTAGCATCTTCGGGGCTTCTCGTAACTTTCTACCCTTGTGTCAATTAAGGGTTGATTCAGACCGCAACGCGACGCGTAGATGAATTTTGAAGCAACGGAGCGGGCGTTGTCTAGTAAGGGCCTGTTTCACCACTTTCTGATAAAGTGCCGAATAGGCTATTCACAACTTTTTGACAGATTCTCCATACTTGATCTGTCAAGTTAATTAGTGGATAGATAGGAAGTCACTTATCAGGAAGTGGTGAAACAGGCCCTTAATAATTTTAACTTCGAAAGTGTGTCCTGACTATCCTGACACCTCTTCACGCTTAAACCGCTGAACTGATTAAATAAAAGATTTTATTTATTTATTTATTTATTTATTTCCATACTTATTTCTACCATTACAGGTTTACCCCAATGCGATAGAAATATACAAATAAAAAACTTACCGCTAAATAATATACCAATAAATAATTGTACCTTAATTAAACTGAACAGTAACTTATTTTAAGCTGTTTTTGAACTACGTTCCCCTCTGATAACTAAATAATTGGGGGAAAATAATATTACTTATCTAAATTATATAGCTTGTGGGAATATTCGTGGAGGCCGCAAAGGAAGATCTTCCGACCGAGCGAGGTGATATGCCCGGTCAGGCCGAAGCCCACTTGATACTGACGCGCTCAGAAAACTTCGATAGCGCGATGCAGGAATGTTAGGCGAATTGTCACCACAAGCTATTATTATTACTTATAAAGTTTTGTTATCTATACTAATATTATAAATGCGAAAGTATGTCTGTCTGTCTGTCTGTCTGTCTGTCTGTCTGTCTGTCTGTCTGTCTGTCTGTCTGTCCGTCCGTCCGTCCGTCCGTCCGTCCGTCCGTCCGTTCGTCCGTCCGTCCGTCCGTCCGTCCGTCCGTCCGTCCGTCAACTAACGTAAATTTGACACCAATTTTGTTGGCACTACGCGCTATAAACTGAAGTCCACGCGGACGAAGTCGCGGGCAACAGCTAGTAATAATATAATATTACTAGCGACCCGCCCCGGCGTCGCGCGGATATAAAATATATAGCCACTGAAAAAATAATGCCTATAGCCTTCCTCAATAAATGGGCTATGTAACACTGAAATAATTTTTCAAATCGGACCAGTAGTTCCTGAGATTAGCGCATTCAAGTTAGCCCTTTCAAATAATTTTCCCCGTTTTTTCCACATTTTCCTCTATTTCTTCGCTCCTATTAGTTTTAGCGTGATAAAATATAGCCTATAACCTTCCTCGATAAATGGGCTATCTAACACTGAAAGAATCATCAAAATCCGTTGCGTAGTTTTAAAGATTAAAGGGAACAAAGGGACATGAGGAAAAAAAAAGCGACTTTGTTTTATAATAAGTATAGATGTATAAGGCCGTGTTCAAACGAAACTAACTGTAAGCCGCCGAATGTGAGCAGGGTTACTGTGAGCCCCAAATCCCAATGTAAACGTGAAAACTGAAAGCGTGAAAATCAACAGTATTCTTCGTTTACAGTATTCTGACTATAATACGCTATAGCTGACGTAGCTACGTCAGCTTGGCTACGTAGCCAATCAGCGTCCGCGGTTTTGTATTAATCGGCCGCCGAATGTCAGCGCCTACGCCTAGCGTGATAAATAATAGCGTATTGTCTGTTAGATGTGAACGAAAAACTGAATATGTACCCTATGGAAATACCATAAAATGCGTAACGTTCGCTCACATTCGGGGGCTGACAGTCAGTTTGGTTTGAACACGACTTAATAATATTATTTATAAAGATAAGATAACTTTATTTCGGGATTTTGAACTTCGTTTAAAGGTTCCTCCTAAATTTCGCTAACGATGAAGATTTTAACGATTTTAACTTTTTAACGATGATTTTAAGATTTTAACGATGTCTAAATGCAGCTGAACCTGTAAGGGTCAATTCAGACCGCAACGCGACGAGGCGAGGCGAGGTGAGGCGCGCCGCGCGGCTCGGCATTTTGTATGGATTTGACAGATATTTTCAATTGCGTGAGACGTCTTGCGAATCTGTCAAATCCATACGCGTCGCGTTAGGGTCTGAATCAACCCTTATGTCAACAACGTAAATCGTACTTTACTTTGATACTGTATACTGATTTTTCTTACCTAAAATAAGGAAGCATACCCATACTACGTGACCCATTTAGGGGGGGGAGGGGGGTCTTCAAAATACTACGCTCGGTCACAAGAGGGGGGGAGGGGGTCTAGAGTTTTGTCACGTAGTCAATTTTGCCGAGAGAAACGTCATACGAATATTTTTTTCTCGCCATTTAATACTTGACACCGACATTTATTATGGTTATTTATTGCCAACAGCCATTAAAAAAAAACAGGCACTGTTGTCACTTGTAAGGCACTTTGAAGTTTGGCGAAGCTGTCAAGCTTGGTGATCATCCTCATCTATATTAATAATTTCGTTCAGGGGTACGATAGACTCGAACGAAACCTTATGTGAATAATAGAAAATAAAAAAATATTGATTTCGAGTCGACAACTTATATCCGCAAAATTCGGATTTTGGAGTATTTCGTTAAATTCTAATGGCACTGACAAACAAACTTCACGCGCCATCTTGCTGTAAACTGACAGATGCGGTATGCCATTGCTCATTTTCTACCTGCCGGCAGTCATGGAGCACCATAGCCATAGTTTTTTTTTTTTTTCAAAGATAAAACCGATTTCAAAATTCAGACGCTGTCAATATAAGATATTAAAGAGTAATATTATACAAAAACGAGGCAATGCTGAAAAAATTTACATACATACGGTTCGAAATTCGAATTGATAACCCTTTTTTAAGTCGGTTAAAAATACTATACCTACCTACTATTATTGTTTTTGAAATTAGTAAGTAGGCACCTACTTACCTACCTGCCAATGTAGAGAAAAAGACTAAATGCAAGAGAAATCAACCTTAGATAATGTTGATTTGAAATAAAAATTACTTTACGAGTACTTATATATGTAAAACGTTTGCAGTTTAATTTACTATTTTTAAATATAATGAACTAAGCTATACGAATCTTTACGAGTGTGTTGGATTGGAGTATATATATGGATCTAAGATATTTTGAAACAATTTGATGTTACTATGATAATACTAAAATTATGCCCAAGCAGCTGTAGCAAGGTATCTGTGGTTAAAAGAAAATAAACTGTAAGACAATAAAGATATTTATTAAAACAAACTGAACAAGGGTCGGTAGATATAATTATTTTCAAATTGTATAACAAATTATTACGTAATTTACGTAATCTAGCTAAGGTACTTTCAGTATATTATATTAATAAGATACAACTATAACTTTATATTGTAAAACAACATAATATCAAGCAATTATAGATCATCTAGCAAAAATAAACCATAGGCTTGTACAAAATCTTCTTTATTTAAATTACAATAATTACCAAGTTACTTATTACTAAAATCTTTATAACAAACAAATAGGTACATCACCTTAAACACCGTCGGCCAGAATGAGAGCCGTACTAGGTTCGCTAGCTATTTTATACTGGGCAGAATTGATATTCTACCCACAATGAATAATAATTCTGGTACCCACATTTTTCAAAGTTTGGTACTAGAATTATTATTACTTATATAATTATTCTATATCTAAATACAATTAAACAAAATCTTAACTTAATAATATTCATAAAATAATTAAGAGACAATACTTTAAATATAATACTACCTTACATTATAAGTCTTTCCTTACAATTCAAAAGGTGGTTTATTATTAATTTAACATAAAAATTACGGCTTAATATTGGTGTTGTCAAGTCTTCAATTGACAATGGAATTATTATCTGAACACAAATGTAATTTCGCCTTAATTCATACATTTTATTCTTTTATCGATACTTATATATATTAACATATCTATTAAGTGCAGAACACCACTAATGGGGTAGGGAGATTTCATTTTGACCAGTGTCCACTTTTCTTCCGTGCCTTCATTTCTGTATTCATCGTCTGTTATGCCTGTTATGCTTGTGATATGGCGATATTTTGATCCCGGAAAAGGACATAGGATCAGGGCTCAGAAACATGGTTAATTAATAATTTTGCGAAACTGTTCGTCAGAAACGCCATACATTTCCAAACGAGCATTATCATTTCGATTCCGCTCTGATAGAATCGATATTATTTGTGATTTTCTTCAAAAGAGAAAAAAAAACCGTTCCCGTCAGAAAAACATTTTAATTCCGCTCGCGATTTGTTCTAGAAATCGTTAATTAATATCTAAACTCATATTGAATTCTAACTCCGCTGTCATGAATGCAACTTGACTCAGTACCCTTTATGCTGTCGGTTTTTAGGATTCCATACCCAAAGGGTAAAAACGGGACTCTATTTCCTTAGTCTATGTTATTACTAAGACTTCGTTGTCTGTCGGTCTGTCCGTCTGTCCGTCTGTCTGTCTCCAGGCTGTAACCCAAGAACGGTAATAGCTAGAGATTTGTAATTTTTATTGTTTTAATCTGCTTCCGCTATAACAACAAATACTAAAAACAAAATAAAATTAATATTTAAGGGGGGCTCTCATACAACAAACGTGATTTTTTTGGCTTTTTTTGTTCGATATCAAAGACCAGACATACATTATCTTATCAATAATGGCAACAGGCAGGTACTTATTTGAATTTTTCACAAAATCCTTAGTTATATGACGTGTAATTTAATTAATATTGAAATAAAATAAAAAAAAAGATGGGTTGCACTCCGGGAGCGCCGGCAGAAGTGAAAACATGATTATTAACGTTGTGCTTATTTTTTTAACAGATTTTTTATGAAAATCGATTTAAAAAATAATAATAAAAAAACGATCGTTTTAATTAATTAATCCAAACCCTTACAATCGATTAAAAAATATCGACAATCGAAAAAAAAGCTGCTGTCAGACAGACTGTCAGACACTTCTCGCGACAGTTGTCTAGCAGGTGGAAAAGCGGCCTTCAGCGCATCTGCTAAAGAACTCATTTCCCCGACTGTACATTTCTGCTAAGCAACTCATTTCCCCGACTGTACATTTCTGCTAAACAACTCATTTCCCCGACTGTACATTTCTGCTTAGCACAATTTTCCCCGACTGTACATTTCTGCTAAACACCTCATTTCCCCGACTGTACATTTCTGCTAAACAACTAATTTCCCCGACTGTACCTACATTTCTGCTAAACAACTCATTTCCCCGCTGTACATTTCTGCTAAACAACTCATTTCCCCGACTGTACATTTCTGCTAAACAACTCATTTCCCCGACTGTACATTTCGTTCGAGTTCGAGTTCGAGTTCGACACAAAACACTACTCTCCAACCGTCTTACGCGTTTTGTATGGTTTTTCGATCAACACGAAAATCTAGCGCGAGTTTCACAGTTTTTACCTATCCCACAAAAGTGCTCAACGCCGATAAAGAATTTTTCACTTCAAAAATTAAGAGGGGCTCCCATGCATAAAACACAATTTATGGCCTAATTGTGCTCTACAATGGTACGGAACCCTTCGTGCGCCCGACTCGCACTTGGCCGATTATTCCATTTTCTTTGTGGAGCATGTGAAAACATAACAAGGTTTCAAGTGAGAACAGCGAAACAATGCCCAGGGGGCGTGCTGGCATGGGACCCTGGCACACTAACGACCAGAAAGTGTCTAAACACTAGGCCGAAAATACGCGGCCGAAGTTCGGCATGATTACGTGCCTGCAATGTATTTTAATTTTTTAAATTACCGATGACACACCATGCCCAAATTACGTCGCGTAAAGGTGGCTTTCGGATCTTTGCCGCGAGCGACCGCGACCGAGAAAAATTCAAACAAAATGTATATTTCATAAAATAAAAAAAGACACACTTTTACATGTATACAGTATACTTAAATTGTAATTTAATATATGAAATTTTCACTTCATAGTATCTTACTTTGAATGCCGGAAGAGGATACTTTTGAATCCGGAAAAATGTACGATTCCCGCGCGATAAACGAATCTTGGCGCAAAGGAGTTGCGGGCGTCGTCTATACTGTACTCGGCGAAATATGACAAAAACTTGTCATTTTCTAAATAAACCGCGATTGACAATGAAGTGTCAGATGTTGTCAATCACGGCTTTGTATAGAAAATGACAAGTTTTTGAAAGGGAGTCAATGACCGCTACCGCCATGTTTCGCCGAGTACAGTATAGAATATAGATACATATAAGTTTATGTATCGCCTCGTCTCGTTCCATAATCCTCACAAAGGTTACATATTTTTATATATTTATTTTTAAATTTTTATTTAACAATTTATTGTTCACAAGGCGTATAATTTATATAATACTATTTACATGGAAAAACGACACAATGGTCTACACTCTACATACTGAAAAAAATATGTCTAGTCCATAATGTTCGTCGTACCTTAAATCTTTTACTTATTAAAACCCCGCGATAACGATGTACGTAGACACAATATTACGACAGTATCATAGAAGAAGGATAGAACTTAGAAGTATACATGGTAATAGAGGTTTAACAGTAGTTTATTATATTATATTCAGCAGTGACATTAAAATAATATAGACTAGCGACCCGCCCCGGCTTCGCACGGGTATAAAATATATAGCCACTGAAAAAATTATTAAAATCGATACAGCAGTTTTGATTTATATTCATTTTTCGTTGTTTAGCTCTGAAAAGAACAGCTGTTGGTTAGCCCTGAAAAAAACTTATGCGTACTTATGTGTAGTTTTAAAAACAAAATCTAAAAATATCGCATGAAAATTATTATAAGACTTCGTACCTAAAACTCATAGAACTAAACTTCCCTCTCGCACGCGCACCCCCGCCATGATGACGCCCACTTCGCAACGGGCCGTGCAGTAGACATCGTAATATTTTAATTTCGTCATAACTTCAAAACCAAACGTCCAATTTTAGTCATTCAAAGACCAAATATTATCTACATAAACTGTACTTAGTGACGAAATCATTTATTTGATAAGGATTAATAGTATGAGTAAAATAAACCAAGTAGTCCAAAAAAAAAAACAATTTTTTTTAATTGAAAAAATGGTTGTCGTGCCTCACTTGACATAGATAGGTATCGTGTATCGCGGACTTTTTTGTAGATATTTATAAGATCTACAACTAATTGGAACATTTTATGGTTCTATCTTTTATAGTTTAGGCAGCGTACGCAAAATAAGTAACTTTTCTGGTTAATTTCTTACACCTTGTGTCCGAAAAACCCAAATATCTTACGGAAACCTACTTTTTCCAAAATAAAATTTAGCCTATGTTACTCGTGGATAATGTAGCTTTCGAATGGTGAAAGAATTTTTAAAATCGGTCCAGTAGTTTTTGAGCCTATTCATTACAATTATTATACAAACAAAGTTTACCTCTTTATAATATTATTATAATACTAGCTATCCCGGCAAACGTTGTTTTGCCCATATTATTTTATTTAAGTGACTAAAATATAAGTATGGCGCCATGGTCGTCTGACCTGGCTCTCTTAGGCATTTTAAATTATTTAAGAAAATGTTAATAGCGTGTAATATTCTAGCTCTGAAAAGAACTGTTGTTTAGCCCTGAAAAGAACTGTTGGTTAGCCCTGAGCAACTCTCGCACCGCCCATTTCGCAATCGCAACGGGCCGTGCAATTGAAATCGTAATATTTTAATTTCGCCATAACTTCAAAACCAAACGTCCAATTTTAGTCATTCAAAGACCAAATATTATCTACATAAACTGTACTTAGTGATGAAATAATTTATTTTGATAAGGATTAATAGCATGAGTAAAATAAATGCGTTTAAATGTAGTCCAAAAAAATTAAGATTTTTAAATAAAAAAAAAATTGTTGTTGTGCCTCATTCGACATAGATAGGTATAGTGTGTCGCGGACTTTTTTGTAGATATTTATAAGATCTACAATTAATTTGAACATTATATGGTTCTATATTTTATAGTTTAGGCAGCGTACGCAAAATAAGTAACTTTTCTGGTTGATTTTTTGAACCTTGTGTCCGAAAAACCCAAATATCTTACGGAAACCTATTTTTTTCCAAAATAAAATATACCCTATGTTACTCGTGATTAATGTAGCTTTCGAATGGTGAAGGAATTTTTAAAATCGGTCTAGTAGTATTTGAGCCTATTCATTACAATTATACAAAGTTTACCTCTTTATAATATTAGTATAGATTATAGTATAAAGTATAGATAAACGACAGAAAAAAATATTTTTTGTAAAAAAATTCAATTTACCTTATTTATATGCATCCTTGTACCATCGAGGAAATTTATTCCTAGGCAGTTGACGGACCAATGTCATTTGGTCAGATCATGTCGATTCAATGTTAAATGGGCTGATTTGACATATTACGTAACGTGACCACACTGCGTCGGTTCCCCATCTGCCCTTCTCTGATAGTAAATAAAATCATGGATCCGCGCGAGGATCTGGTCCGCATGCGGGTAACAAAATGCTCCTGGCCGCGCGCATGTTGTCCGCATGACAGGAAAACATAGTATAAAATGATAGGACGCGGGCAACTTCCATGCGGACCGCACGCGGGCAATGACACGCACGATAGAATAAGGTAATACCGGTCATGTGTAGCCTGGGAATAAGGAAATTATATCCGTACGTGAAAAGCATGCGTGACATTTTGTACGTGTCAATTTGAAACGGTGACACGTTGTGACACTTGTGACGTATGCGTGATGCAGGACGTGATGTTTTAGGGCCGTAGCACACTAATTTTTGTAGCGATGCAGTAGCGATATACTATCACGCGTTCGCATCGATACTAGGCTAGCTAGCATACGGGGTGATATAAACGCGATGCAAACACGATTCTGCAACGCCACAAAAATTACATGAGAATCACCGTTTACTCGCCCGACATGGTTGCGCGTTTCTATGCTACAGTAGCGACGCAAACGCGTGGTAGTGCGTTAGCGTGGCTACAGAAGCGCGTTGCAAATGCGACTAAAGATGGCTTTCCAATTTAGATTGGAATGATTAGGCCTTGACAAAATTTCAAATAAAATGCCACTTTTTTATCTAGGCTGTAAGTTTTATTTTTCTCTACGCCACAGCAGCATGGATCGCTAGACTAATGTTGGTAGAAAATGAAACCGAAAGGCTAAAAAATAACTATATTCCATTTTTTCGATCACGTGGTCGCTTGCAGGCTGCGGCAAGGAACGGAGAGCCTCAACAAGCGTTAGTAGGAATGCAATTGAGATGCTATAGCGCGTTTAGCAAACGCGCTATAGCATCTCAAAGTCACCGTGTGCTATGGCCCTTACGGAAAGGGATAGAGCCCGGGTCTTAGGAAACTTTCATTTTGTATTCCAAGAATAATTTTCATCATCTTAACATAATGTTTTGATCATAAATCCATGAACGTAAAAAAAAGGCGGACGGAGTCTTATTATACACAGAACTGTGTCTTCCACGCACGCATTCTTACGCCTGTCAAATGGTACGGACTAGCGTAAAAATATGTGCGTGCGGACCGTGTACATGCAGTCAGCTGGCCGACTCTGAAGGTCACAGTTAGGGATTGCAATCCCGCACCTTATTCAATCCCGCGGGATTTATTTGCGGGATTGGCCAATCCCGCGGGATCCCGCGGGATCCCGCGGGATCCCGCATGTTTGAATTTATGTTACAAAATTCAATAAATTGAAACTATAGGTTTGTATTTTATTAAAAATCAACTCTACTAATAGAAAATGTCTCATAATATACCATAAAAATATTTGTTTTGTTACAAAACAACAATGAAATTATGTGATCACCCTAGTCTTATTAGATCTTAAAATTAAAATGCTTTTAATGCCTCAGCAATCTTGAAGTCAGGGACCTCTCAACATTATGGCTCCGAATTGATTGCGACGACCACCCTCGCGTTTTTGCGTGCCTATATAGGTCCCATAGTGGTGACCCCGAGACGGATTGACTCTTTGAACACCTGCAAGCAGCTTCAGATTTAGTGCAGCAGCAGATCCCATCCGCAGAGATCATAATACTTGGCGACTTTAACGCCCACCGCGCCGACTGGCTCAATTCCAGTAAAACTGATCATGCGGGAAGATCTGTCTGCGACTTTCTCTTGCGAACGACTTAATAAAACTGGTTGCTACGCCTTCGCGAATCCCAGATGTAGACGGCCAGAATCCTCCTTTGTTTGACCTTTTGCTGACTTCAAATTCTGATGGCTACAAAGCAGCCATGACCGCACCACTTGGTTCATCGGGCCATTGCCTTGCCACTTACGACGACATTGTGACAGCGTGCTGTTAAATACCGTCGTGTGTGGCACTACAAGTTAGCGGACTGGGATGGTATGCAGTCGTTTTTTGCATCCTATCCTTGGGAGCACTTGTGCTTCTCGCCGGATGATCCCGACAACACTGTCAACTCCGTTGCTAATGTGGTGATGCAAAGGATGAAGCTTTTCATTCCGTCCTCTGTAGTGCCAACTTGCGGCAGATTTCGTCCCTGGTTTGGTTCATCCTCCAAAAAAAGCTTCTCGCCGGAAGCAGAAGGCTTACCAATCCTGGGCCAGTGCAGTATCTGCTCGGAATTTAAATACCAGCACACATAAAATGAAGTACTAAAGAAAGAGATCACTCGGGCAAAGAAAGAGCACGTCAATAGATTTCGTGAGAGACTCGAGCGCCTTCCTTCGAGAACCCGTGCATTCTGGTCTCTGGCCAAAGCTATTGAAGGGAATTTTTGCAAGCCAACCCTATCATCCCTACACGTCGAAAATGGTATTATACCGACTTCCTGGAAGACTTGGTGTACCCGATCCCCAAAAAAGGTGACCGCTCTAAATCTATCCAATTACAGACCAATCGCTTCCAATTTAAAATATAATGGAATCAATTATTATTATCAATAGCCAGCTCCTTCGATACTTGGACAAACAGTACGGGTTGCATAAGGGTCGCTCGGCTGGTGATCTCTTGGCGTACCTAACTCATCGTTGGGATCAGGCGATTGTGTCGAAGGGAGAGGCATTTGCTGTTAGTTTGGACATTGCGAAGGCCTTTGATCGGGTTTGGCACAAAGCGCTGCTATCAAAACTTCCATTCCACCATATTATGGGCTTCCCGAGAAATTATGCAAATGCAGGGTCATGTGGGATCCGCGGATCCGCGTTTTGTAGGTGCGGGATCCTGCAGATTAAAAATTGGCGTAGGATCCCGCGGGATTGCGGGATCCCCGCAAAATGGTGGGACTCCATCCGCCTTTTTTTATACGTCCATGAAAATTTTGAAATTATTACTCTAGTGTCGCACTGTGACTTGTTGCCAAACTCCAGGCAAAAAGAACGATTGCTTGATAATTGGCTAACATCTCTTTTCACACTAATATTATTACAGCAAACTTTCCTGAATCCTGTCTATTGAACAGGATAGATTACTGCGAAGTTTTCACGCTAGAGGCAGCACTAGCATAGACAGTAAACAAAAAATATTAAGATAAAAGTTCGTTCCATCCGGGTGTCCCTTGACATCTCTCAAGTTCTTTTCCATATTGTAAATAGCAACACAACGTCTGCCGATCACCTAGTTCACAGTTTGATTGCGATTGGTAAATTAAAATAAGCTCACTGAAAACGCCGAAAAAGAGACACAGATGTTTTTATAAAATTTTCCCCCGCAACTTTTCAGATTCATAAATAATTACTTTCCATTATGCGCTCTAAAAGCACCGGTATTAATCATTAGGTGCTTTTAAGCTTTTTGTCACACACAAAATGGTGGCAGGTTAAAATTTTGAACAAATGAATGAGAAATGAGGGCAAATGACGAAAAAGGTTAATTATGTCAAAAGGAAACAAAATTGAATGTTTTGTTTTCTTTTTCACATTTTTGTTTTGTATTTTTAACCCCCGACAAAAAAGAGGGGTGTTTAATAAGTTTGACGTGTCTGTCTGTCGATTTGTCTGTCTGTGTGTGTGTCTGTCTGTGGCATCGTAGCATCCAAACGGGTGGACCGATTTTGATCTAGTTTTTTTTATTTGAAAGCTGACATGATCGAGAGTGTTCTTAGCTAAAAACTAAAAATTGACATTCAAGCCGCGTATAACTCACACTACTCTTCTATTGAGGGCAGATTGTTCAAAAATCCCAAGCAGTTCTGGCAGCACATAGCCAACCTTAAATCAAAAGGAGGTTTCGAACCAGTAGTGTCATTTAAGGGTACCTATACTCCGGAACAAAAAGTGCTGAAGCATTTGCTCAGTACTTTTCGAGTGTTTTTTTGCCCCAAGTACCAAAATTGGACCCAGATTCCTTGTGTGAAGAAGTTGTGGGTTTCGATATTCCCCTTCCTTCTTTGACTCCTTCTAATGTTGAAAAGGCAATTAATAAGCTCAAAGCACAAAGCTCTATTGGTCCTGACAGCGTACCTCTATATATTTTGAAAGCGTGCAAAAGTCTTCTAGTCGTTCCTCTATGCCACCTTTTTAACAGATCGCTCAGCTCTGGAATATATCCTGGACAGTGGAAACTGTCGAGAGTCATTCCAATTCCCAAATCGAGTAACACACAATCAGTTGAAAATTACCGACCTATAGCAGTCATACCCACTATTGCAAAGGTGTTTGAGCTGGCGCTTCATAATATCTTAAATGGAAAAGATTCGTGAATTACTGTCGGATGCTCAGCATGGATTTCGACCGGGTCGTTCCGTCAGCACAAATCTCTTGTTACACGTTGATATCATTTCTGAGGCCATCGACTCCGGATATCAAGTTGACGTTTTGTATTTTGATTTCTGTAAAGCATTTGACAGAGTTGACAATGATATTCTTCTTAATAAGTTGAGATCTCTTGGGCTTTCGTCTGGCTTTGTTAGATTCTTCGCGAGCTATCTACGAGACCGAATACAGTTTGTAAGATACGGCTGCTTTGAGAGTACTACTTACAGCACACGCTCTGGTGTTAGTCAGGGATCAGTATTAGGCCCTCTTTTATTCCTGATCTTCATAAATGATCTTTCAGCAATAATAAAGTATGCCAAATTCTTACTATATGCCGACGATCTGAAGATCATCATGGTAATAAAACCTTTGCACGATTGTTTACTTCTCCAAAAGGATCTGGATGCTCTCCACCGATGGAGTATTTTGAACAATCTTCTGTTGTTCAATGTACCGTAATGACATATGGAAGGAAGTTACGACTTGTATTTAATTACACCATGGATGGACATCCCTTGACTCGAGTCCACAACACAAAAGACTTAGGAGTATACTTCGATAAAACCCTTACATTTAAAGACCATATTGATGCCATTGCTAAAGATAGTTATAAACGCTTAGGATTTGTTCTCCGAAATGTTAGGGACTTTAAAAATCCGAAAGTAACTAAGTTATTAATATAACACATTGGTACGCAGTAAATTAGAAACGGATGCCTGTGTTTGGAGCCCTCATACAAATGCGTCAACACTATCCTTATTATCCTTATATGTACCCCACTAACTTCGAGCGAGAGCTGATATCATCTTTGATATACACACACACTCCAGCTTTGGGTAGAAAGGAGTGCTCGAGATAATACCCTGGGTGGGAAAGGTATGATGTGTCATTCGGAGATGATGTCTGCGTCTCAGTTAAAAAGAGCAAAGCCGGCTTTGTCGTTTCAAGCTGGTAATGGACGGCATTAAGGTTGGAGTTTAATCCCCTGATATTGAAAAAGTCCACGTTTAATATCGAGGGGGGTGCCTTTGTGTGTTTGCTCTTGCCCCGAGCACATTGGTGCGCAGTTTTGCCCTCCCCAGAATACGAGGTGCAGCCTGGACGTCCACGTTCAGTTCCAGGGGTTCCTGAGCATGGACGTCCAGAGAGGGATTCTCCAACGCAGTTGGCACCCTCGTGGGGTAACAAATTGTTTTTCAACTGCAGCATTTCTAGGGGGGTAGGGGATTGGGCCTCAGGTAAACTCACTCACTCGGTGAAACACAGCGCAAGCGCTGTTTCACGCTGGTTTTCTGTGAGGCCGTGGTATTTCTCCGGTCGAGCCGGCCCATTCGTGCCGAAGCATGGCTCTTCCACGGACAAAAGTTTACTGCCTTTAAGTTCTAATAATTCCTAACTTGTGTAAAGTAATATTTTAGTCCATAAATTATTGTTGTCAAGGTGTGTCGGGGGACCGCTAATGAACTGAATCGAGATAATCAGCGACTTGGCGGTTGTAGGTTATAGTTTACTTGGCGGTCCCCCGACACACCGTGACAACAATAATTATGGACTAAAATATTACTTTACACAAGTTAAGAATTATTTGAACTTAAAGGCAGTAATTAGGGTTCATCCCATCAAAGTTGATCGAAGTTGAAGTAAAATCGAGATCGGACCAGGGACCTAATATTCCCGAACCTGGTTCGATTTCGAGTCTATTCGATTACGATTTCGATTATGTTTCAATGGTGATTCGTACTTCCGAACAAATTCGAATCAAGTAGGACATAGCATTGACCAAAATATTATGTAAATTTTTTTATCCTAGAATATTACAAATAGGATAACGGCACGTGTGCGCTAGTGTACCTATAATAGGTCTACCAGGATCTGATGGCAAAAAGTGAGAAAGTAAATTGACTCTAGCAATACCGGGGTAATTGGAATAAAACATTTTGATCCTTTTTTTTCCTTATAGCGGCTGATTCTGTGTGTGAAACATGCAAATATATAAATTTATCCAATGATCAAGGATATTTTTTGAAACTCTTCTGTCAAAAGCCATTAGATTCTGGTAGACCTATAGTTGGTGGGACTACCAACTCCTACTGAGATAGAATTAATTTGATTCTCAATAGGGAATATTACGCAAAGGTCGGAACAGAGGGCGCTACTAGCACATACAGTAAATTATCCGACCAAAATCCTACATGTTGCACACGCCAAATCAGAATATTGACAGAAACGTTGTCAAACGTCGAACAAAACTATTTGCTTACTGTAACATGCTGGTGCTGCCAGAAGCGTGTAAATATTGCAGTGATTTAATATCCTATTGTGGATGGATGGATGATGGATGGAGGATAAGGGACAGATTTATAATCGAAATCGAATCAGTTTAGAGAATAAGGTCTCCGATTTAACATTGATGCGAGTTGTAGGGATCAACTACGATGACATGGCGCGCCCCTCCAAAATTCAAAACGTTTGAAATGCGTTGTCAAAACGTTTGAAGTTCGTTGTCTTGCGCGGTAGGCTAGTTATGATTAGTTGACCAGCAAATCTTGGTAATAAGTGACATTAACAGAAATATTACGTGTACTGTGATTTTTTTTTTTGCTGTTCCATTGCTTGTTTTCTAAAACACATCCAACACGGTTTTTAGGGTTCCGTAGCCAAAATGGCAAAAAACGGAACCCTTATAGATTCGTCATGTTTTACTTTAACGCGGCGTCACCTTAAACGCACTTGTCCGGTATTTTTCTCCTTTTATTTGTTACAGAATACCATTAATATTCTTTCTGTTATCATTCGTTTAATGGTATTATAATTTTAAGGAAATATATCAAAGGGGCTCTCAGATATCAAAAGAATATTGCTTAAAAAAAAGTGAAATAATAAGCACAAAGGGAATTTTATGTTTTGTTTGTAAAAGTGTATTTTGTATGGAAATAGAGTATTACTATTCAGGCTTAGTATATAATATTTCTTTGAAGATATTTTATTACCGACCTCGAAAAAGGAAGATTGTTTTAATTTACAATAAATTTTAATTTGAACTAGTCCGATTTAAATCAAAAGTATCATAATATACTATTTGACCCGATGAACTTTGTATCACTTTCCTGCTAATTATATTATAGCCGTACCTGGAATTCCACGAATATTTCCAGACTAAAAAATAAGCCATATCTGTTTAGCCGTTCTCGAGTTTTAGCGATACTAATAACATTAATTTAAAGTCATTTATATTATTAAAGAATATATATAGGTACTGCAAAAAAACTACGTGATATTTTGGGTGTGTAACTGTGTTACATAATTCAAGACGTGAGTGGAAGAATAAGGTAAGTAACATGAAAAAACTTTTTTTTTTTAATTAAATAAGAGGCAACGAGCAAACGGGTCACCTGATGGTAAGCAACTACCGTCGCCCATGGACACTCGCAACATCAGAAGAGCTGCAGGTGCGTTGCCGGCCTTTTAAGAGGGAATAGGGTAATAGGGGAGGGTAGGGATGGAAGGGAAGGGAATAGGGGAGGGAAGGGAAGGGAATAGGGTAGGGATTGGGCCTCCGGTAAACTCACTTCACGCCGCGCTGTTTCACGCCGGTTTTCTGTGAGAGCGTGGTATTTCTCCGGTCGAGCCGGCCCATTGGTGCCGAAGCATGGCTCTCCCACGTAAAATGTGTCTATGCTAGTGCTGCCTCTAGTGTGAAAACATTGCAGTAACATTATGTCCTATTCGTTTTGATTCAAATATTGAATCAAAACGAATGAAACTGAAACTCTGCTAAATGATAATGTCCGGGTTCCCTAGAACAAAATTTTATTTGATTACTAGCTGTCCCGGTAGACGTTGCTTTGCAATAATATATTTGCCATATTATTTTATTGAAGTGACTAAATAAGTATGTCGCAATGGCAACGTCGTTCGCTATCCAGTTCCAGTGACCCGCGTCGCACAAACTTAATGGTCGCCGTCAGTCTCAGGTTGTAATAATTCAGCTCTTCTGATGGTGCGAGTGTCCATGGGCGAGGAAGTTGCTTTCCATCAGGTGACCCGTTTGCTCGTTTGCCCCCTTACTTCATAAAAAAGACAGTAAACAAGATCTGTTCGACTTTTAACAATGTTTCTGTCAATATCCACCAAGATGAGCCAAGCGAAGCGCGCAAGGGCACTACCTACCTTTTCTCGAAACGTTTCGTCGTATTTTTGAACCCTCGTAACTTTGGTTTCGATAATGCCAGATACTTGAAATTTTTAGGATATAATGTCATGAGTGAAATAATGAAATGCGCAAAGTTTGAATATCGTAGCTATTATATTTTAGATTTTATAGGTGTCCAAAAACCCACAATTTTGGCACAATTTATACCTATCATCAAAACTGTTAGGGTACTTCCTGAAGTCTGAGAAAGCTGAAATTTGGTATGTAACATACCATTAGTACAGAAACAACAAAAAAATTATCAAACCCAACCTAACCTATATCCGTACACTTATAGAGCAAAATTAGTCTAAAAATTGTGTTTTTTGTATGGGAGCCCCCCTATTTTTTTATTTTATTTTAATATTATTATTAAATATTAAAGTAGACTTATTATTAAGGACTTTGAGAAAAAATCAAGTACCTACCTGTTGCCATTATTGGTATAGAGCAAAATAGGCCAAAAATATCACAATCACGTTTATTGTATGGGAGCCCTCTTTAAATATTAATTTTATTTTGTTTTTAGTATTTGTTGTTATAGCGGCAACAAATATACATAATCTGTGAAAATTTCAACTCTCTAGCTATTGTTCTTGAGTTACAGACTGGAGACAGACATACAGACAGACGACGGACGGACAGACGGAAAGACAACGAAGTCTTAGTAATAGGTTCCCGTTTTTACCCTATAGTTACGAAACGGGTGGCTTGGCCATTTTGTTATTGGTCATGCTTATGAGCTTTGAACTACTCTTCTGTTGTACTTAATAACTTTTATATTAAGCGCAACAAAATGGCCAAGCCACCCATTTTGACTAATGTGTAGAGTTTTTAGATTCTTCTCGTGCGGCTGACACATTATATCAAGTATTTTGCCGCGATTTATGTATAAAATTAAGGTTTTTAGATTTAGGGCTGAGTGTGTAAGGTTTGAAACTTGGCTCTACATGAGATCTCACTACTTTTTGACACCACGAACTATTATGTTCTCATCTTGGCAGCATTTTTACATGAAAATGTTTTTTGGGGGTATATTATTTATGACGTATTACAAGTTACAACGTGTCGGATTTACTATATTATGTGCTAGTAGCGCCCTCTGCTCCGACCTTTGCGTGATATTCTGTATTGAAAACGAAGTCTTTCATTATATTTTACACAGACATATATCAAGATAGATACCACATGTGTATGTAGTATGTACCATCGAGGTAATTGATTCCTATGCAGTTGATATACCAACGTTATTTGGTCGAATATGTCAATTCAATGTTAATTGTGATCTGTCGGCTGGGTTTGACGTAACGCAACCAAACTACGTAGGTCTCCGATCTGCATAGGAATCAACTTCTCTGATAGTACTTCGCGTGCCATATCGCGTTCACAAACGACGAGCAATGCTCGTCTTTCGAAAGTCTGTACTTTAGTCTGCTGTCGGAATTGGACGTCAATCGGAATTTTAAAAATGACTAAATGCCGAAAAGTGCAGTATTGAGCTGTAGAAATTCAAATATAAATGTTGGCCGAGATAATGGACGCGATTTTTATCATCGGTACGTCACAGTAGGTAGGAAAAAAGTGACACGCTCGTTTTCATACAAATAGAGCGACATGCGGTATCTATCTTGATCTATGTCTGTGATATTTTAGTACTTTTATGTCGTGTATAGTATATTCGTATGTACTATGAGACATGAAGCTGTACAGCTGTACACCGGAAATTGGACGTTTCGGTGACGGACACACGGACATATTAAACGGACAACTTATATCATACTAGATGACGCCTGCAACTCTGTTGCATTGTTCGTTTATCGCGCAACAACTGTACATTTTAACACCCAGGATAAAAAGTATCCTATGTCATTTCCCAAAACTCAAAGTATTTCCATACCTTTCGGCTTGTACTGTCAACACTGAAAAAGATTTTAACAAAATGATCCGCCATTTATTCAATTAATATTATGTTACAAAAAATGTGATAAAATTAAAAGCCACTCGATCGATAATTGTGTGCAAAATTCATATTCATCTACTAAATAGTCCGAACAAAGTCTAAAATTTTAGTTTGAATAGGTGAGCCCGTTCTTGAGTTATAAAAGCAGACACGAAAAATGGCATTGATTTTTATGGAGATTGTCTATACAACTCGTTTATTGGTTAAAACTTAAAGGCAATAAATATCAGTCATAAACAGTGATAAATAAATAAATAAAATGTAATAAATACTCGTAAGGGTTGATTCAGACCACAACGCGACGCGTAGATGCATTTCTAAAATATGGATTTGACAGATTCGCATGACGTCTTACGCAATTGAAATTTGTCAAATCCATACAAATTTATGTCGCGCCGCGCCTTGCCTCGTCACGTTGCGGTCTGAATTGGCCCTAAAATGTCCAGCAACGATAATATTCTCCATCTTTTCCGTCCCTGTGTATGGCGCGCTAAAATAAAATCCCCTAAGAAAATCCACTTGAATTAAGTTAGGTCATTTTTGAGAAGGGTCTCGTTCCTGTTCTATGGAATGAAGGACTGCTGATTACCGAGATCTTACGTTTGTATTGCATAATAAATCTCAAACGGCCGGGAAGTTAGAATGAAAGTGATGAAAACTTTACGGAAAATAATTAATATTATAATAATAATACTCCCCACACCGGTTTCGGTGACGGTGGCCGGTTTCATTGAAACCAGGCCAGGTACGCAGGAGTAAATTTATAGTACCCAAGTGTGTGCGCAATACACAAGAGCACTCTCTATTCCTTTACTCTCATAACCCAGTGGGACGGAAGACCGACACAACTGGCGAGAGATCAGGCGCAAGACAGAATTTTTACATGCCCATCCGACGCATGGATCATCTTACTTGTCAGACAATAGGGTGATCAGCATGCATTGTCCTAGCCAAACTTGGAAATAACATGTTTCCAACGCGGGAATCCAACCCACGACCTCCGATTCAAGAGCGACGCTCTAGAGTGACTAGATCACTGGACCACGGAGGCGTTGGCGGAGGCGAAAAATAAATACAATAGATAACAAAACTCCAACTAGTTAGGTGGGATGACGATCTCCGTTTAGTTGCGGGCCCATTTTGGATGCGAGTAGCAGGAGATCGATCATCTTGGCGTTCATTGAGAGAGGCCTATGTCCAGCAGTGGACGAATATATGATGATGAACAAAACTAAGTAATCCTATTCAATACTAATAATATTATATAATATCAATACTAAATACTAATAATGCGAAAGTGTGCCTGTATGTTACCTATTACGCTCAAACGCTCAAAAAAGGTATGGAGATACTTTGAGTCCAGGGAAAGGACATAGGATACTTTTTATAGCGGAAAATTGAAAAATTTACGGTTCCCACGCAATAAACGAAAGTAGGATTTATTACTGAAATGTTTTAACTTATCCGCATTTGCTCACTGCATTTAAGAGGGCACACTAGAATATTAATCGCTTTCTCAACTAAGGGTCAATTCAGACCGCAACGCGACGCGTAGATCTATTTTTAAATTTGTATGGATTTGACAGATTTACAAGACGTCTCACTTGCAAATCTGTCAAAAAGCTTTGTCCACACTGTGCCTTTTTCTGTTCGTCAAGGGCATGTGTTATAGCGCAGTCAACAGCAAACATGAGGCATGCCCGCGACGCACGCCCTCTGACCGTATCCAAAACTTCAAAAATGACAATGTTGGCGTTGCGTTTGTTGACGCATTCAAGTTGAATGAAAGAAAATGAAATTGAAGAGAAAGCGCATAATGTGGACATAGCTATTAAGTACAAATTTAGAAATGCATATTATTATGTAAATGGGCGTCGCGTTGCGATTTGATTTGATCCTTAGGGTCAATTCAGACCGCAACGCGACGCGTAGATGTATTTCTAAATATGTATGGATTTGACAGATTTGCAAGACGTCTCACACAAATGAGATCTGTCAAACCAGTACAAAATATTTTGCATCTACGCGTCGCGTAAGGGCTGGGACACAAAAACACGGCACGAAATCGTACGACGTCGTACGGCGCCGTGTCGTGGGAATCCACGACGCGCGTCGTAAAAAACCACGACACGGTACCGTACGGCGTCGTACGACGTCGTACGACGCCGCATCGTAGAAACCCACGTAGAAATTCAAGATGAGTTTCTACGACGCGATGTCGTACGGCGCGCACCGTGTCGTGGTTTTATACGACGCGCGTCGTGGATTCCCACGACACGACGTCGTGCCGTGTATTTGTGTCCCGGCCCTAACGCGTTGCGGTCTGAATTTACCCAAACGCTACAAACGTTTTTCGTCCCTTTGTAAAGCAATTGGTATAAATATACACCTGTTTCTACCCATGGAGGTAGAAAGTGGGGGCTAAACGACACTAAGTACACCCAAAGTACTCGTAAAAAAGCAAAACTCATTTTCTTGCCAAAGGTTCCATAAATCTTATAATAGGAAACATGGGTCATGTTTCCTATTATAAGATTTATGGAACCTTTGGCAAGAAAATGAGTTTTGCTTTTTTACGAGTATCGATCTATTCATCTCATGGGAACCGTATTTACTACTTGGAAAATAAAAATAAACTGTTACAATAATAATTTACAATGAAAGTAATAGAAATGATAGATAGGGCACAAGTGTGTGCGCAATACAAAATAGCACTGTCTCTTCTTTACTAGCAAAACCCATTGAAATGGATGACCGACACGACTAGCGTAAGATCAGGCGAACCGACTTTTTAAATTCCCATCCGACGCATGGATTATCTTACTTGTCAGACAATCGGGTGAGCCTTCTTTGTCTTAACCAAACTTGGAAGTTTATTTTTTCATTCGAGAATCAATTATCAAGCCCACGGGCCACGACCGAGTTATGAGCCATGTTGTCCAAGCACGGTATTTCCGCAACATAGTCGACGTTCGTTTGACGACCTCTGTGGCTCAATAATTGGTTGAGTGTGTGGCAGCTCAAGCCGGGGGTCGCAGTTTCGAATCCCACCGACGGAACAATGAGTTTTCAACGTTCTAAGGTCTGGATGTGTATGATAATATAATAAAAATCTTAAATATATGTATAGTATAAAAGTATTAAATATATTTCCGTTACCTGGTACCTGTAATACAAGTCCATCAGGTACTTACCACGGGGCCAGACTGACGTGGTGTGAAGCGTCCATAGATATAGTCGGCCTAGTGCAGAAGAATAAACATTGAACAGGCATATGGGACCAACCATGCGAGGATTTCCTCACGATGTTTTCCTTCACCGTACGAGTGTCCGTAATAAGTGCTTGAGATCTAAAAATGCTTCCCCGGGATCGAACCTGCACCTTCCCCAGTGCGAACCAAAATTCTACTCACTAGGCCACGCGGACGCTTCTACACAATAGAGAGAAAAGTGCAATTTTATTATGTCAGAGTTTAGCACTAAAATAAGACATTGCATTTACGAAAACAACAGTTATTCAATCTTTTAAACTACTTCATGTCTGAGTTCTAGTTTCATAATTATTTAGTCCGTGTTTTATTATACTAAACGGCTGCAGATGTTGTTAAGAGTACAGTTTGGTTTTATTACGGAGAAGGCAAAATGAAATGTATAAATTTTGGAAATGTGCCCTCTAGCCGCTATAGGCACTTTTCCTGACATTCGTGTTGTCTGTGTGTCTATCTGTTCGTCTGTACCTCTTCACGCCCAAACCACTGAACCGATATTGCCGAGATTTGGTATAGAAATACTTTAAGTCCCGGCAAAAGAGATGGGATACTTTTTATCCCGGAAAAATGTACGGTTACCACGCGATAAACGAGTTCCTTCGCAACGGAGTTGCGGGCGTCATCTAACAAATTAATAATATTGTATTTTCACCTTTATAAACGACTAGCGGTCGCCGGCGGCTCCGCCCGCGTGGATGTCGGTTACCGCTGCAAAAAGCCTACCCAGGAAAGACACGGTCAGCAAAATGATTCCCAGGTCAATTCACAGAAACATCGACGACGCAGTCAATAAAAAAAGACAATCGCTGCACAGATTGTCTTTCTGTGGATGTCAAAGTTGTTAATGATGAGAATATTTAAATGTACTTAACAATTTAAGTTTTCACTTCTGCCGGTAGTCCCGGAATGCAACCCGTTGTTTTAGGATAGATAACTAAAGCGATTATTGCAGAGCTTCTCTATAAACACAAAATCAACATCAAACATATTTTGACGTTAAGTTATTTCCAGGTAACAAAATAATATACTGACGGTCAGGGGCCCCAACTCGTGATAGGACAACACACTCTTTTCGTAAATTTATTCCTACTAATTTGAATGTTTGGCCATGGGATTTATTTATCGTCAGTGCAAAAGAAAGTTTTACAGGAAATTGGAGCCTTTTGAAGGGTATAGGCAAATCAGTAGAGATCATTGGTATTCTTAGTATATGAGCCAATTCACCAGCTGCAGGGCCGGTCATAATCTTCGCTACTGCGCACCCCCGCCTTGGTAGCGCCCACTTCGAAACTGGCGTAAATTGCAATTTTTAATTTCGCCATTATAACTTCTAAGCCAAACGTCCATTTTTAATCATTCAAAGACCAAATATTATCTACACAAACTTTACTTAGTGATGACATAATTTATTTTGATAAGGATTATCAGCATGAGTAAAATAAATGTGTTTAAATGCAGTCTAAAAAAATTAAGATTTTTAAATAAAAAAATGGTTGTTGTGCCTCATTTGACATAAATAGGTATCTGGTATAGTATGTCACGGACATTCATGTAGATATTTATAAGATCTACATTTATTTAGAACGTGGTATGATTCTATCTTTTATAGTTTAGGCAGCGTTCGTAAAATAAGTAACTTTTCTAGTTGATTTTTTTCACCTTGTGTCAGAAAAACTCAAATATCTTACGGAACCATATATTTTCCAAAATTAAAAGTAGCCTATGTTACTCGTAAATAATGTAGCTTTCGAATGGTGAAAGAATTTTTAAAAACGGTCCAGTAGTTTTTGAGCCTATTCATTACAATTAAACAAACAAACAAAGTTTACCTCTTTATAATATTAGTATAGATAGTACTTTTGTACTGATAATTAACCCATTAGTAAGCATAACAATTGAAAAATCTATTGTATTTGCGATTCCCACGATCGAGATCGTGGTATTAAAACAATTTTTAAAAATCGGCCAAGTGCGAGCTGTACTCGCGCACGAAGGGTTCCGTACCACTACAGAGCAAAAATAGGCTAAAATTGTATTTTTGTATGGGATTAATTAACTTAATTATTTAATTTATTTAAATTTTATTATTAATTATTAAAGTACAAATACTATTAAGTGTTTTGTGAACTGTTGCCTATGTGTTGCCGTTATTGATAAAGAGCAAACAATAGCAAAAAAATCACGTTTGTTGTATGGGAGCCCCCCTTAAATATTTAGTTTATTTTGTTTTTAGTATTTGTTGTTATAGCGGCAACAGATATACACAATCTGTGAAAATTTCAGAAGTCTATCTATAGCGGTTCTTGAGTTACAGCCTGGAGACAGACAGACGGACAGACGGACAGACGGACAGACATCGAAGTCTTAGTAATAGGGTCCCGTTTTTACCCTTTGGGTACGGAACCCTAAAAACGTCTAAAGTGATTTACGGACGTCCCCTTACGCATGAAATTCCAGATATGAGACCTTGAGGACGCAGGCTAATTTATTTGACAAAAATAAATCTCCCACGCGAAGTCGCTATCGGAAAACAATAATTTAGAACTGGAGTATACAAATACATCACTCGTAAGCCTATTTCCTTGGCACACTATAGTCCTCGCGTTTATAATGCAACAGAATCAGGCGATTCCGATAGGCAATTCTGAAACATTTTTGGTGGCGGAAACCTCCCAAGATCTGATATTTTTAACGGACCCCGGACCCCCCGACATAAAATAATGTTTTGTCTATGAACGAATTGTCTCCATGATGTTGTCTGGTTATATTTTTATAAACAATTTATGAGCACACTTTGGGAACCGCTGGCGTAGATTGTATGCGTAGCGACTGAGGTATCCGTATCTTTATGCTACACTCTGCAGTCTACAGCGTAGCTTGTATGCTACAGCGTAGCTTGTATGCTACAGCGTAACTTATATGCTACAGCGTAGCTTGTATGCTACAGCGTAACTTATATGCTACAGCGTAGCTTGTATGCTACAGCGTAACTTATATGCTACAGCGTAGCTTGTATGCTACAGCGTAACTTATATGCTACAGCGTAGCTTGTATGCTACAGCGTAGCTTGTATGCTACAGCGTAACTTATATGCTACAGCGTAGCTTGTATGCTACAGCGTAACTTATATGCTACAGCGTAGCTTGTATGCTACAGCGTAACTTATATGCTACAGCGTAGCTTGTATGCTACAGCGTAACTTATATGCTACAGCGTAGCTTGTATGCTACAGCGTAGCTTGTATGCTACAGCGTAACTTATATGCTACAGCGTAGCTTGTATGCTACAGCGTAACTTATATGCTACAGCGTAGCTTGTATGCTACAGCGTAACTTATATGCTACAGCGTAGCTTGTATGCTACAGCGTAGCTTGTATGCTACAGCGTAACTTATATGCTACAGCGTAGCTTGTATGCTACAGCGTAACTTATATGCTACAGCGTAGCTTGTATGCTACAGCGTAACTTATATGCTACAGCGTAGCTTGTATGCTACAGCGTAACTTATATGCTATAGCGTAGCTTGTATGCTACAGCGTAGCTTGTATGCTACAGCGTAGCTTGTATGCTACAGCGTAACTTATATGCTACAGCGTAGCTTGTATGCTACAGCGTAGCTTGTATGCTACAGCGTAACTTATATGCTACAGCGTAGCTTGTATGCTACAGCGTAACTTATATGCTACAGCGTAGCTTGTATGCTACAGAGTAACTTATATGCTACAGCGTAGCTTGTATGCTACAGCGTAACTTATATGCTACAGCGTAGCTTGTATGCTACAGCGTAACTTATATGCTACAGCGTAGCTTGTATGCTACAGCGTAACTTATATGCTATAGCGTAGCTTGTATGCTACAGCGTAGCTTGTATGCTACAGCGTAGCTTGTATGCTACAGCGTAACTTATATGCTATAGCGTAGCTTGTATGCTACAGCGTAGCTTGTATGCTACAGCGTAGCTTGTATGCTACAGCGTAGCTTGTATGCTACAGCGTAGCTTGTATGCTACAGCGTAGCTTGTATGCTACAGCGTAGCTTGTATGCTACAGCGTAACTTATATGCTACAGCGTAGCTTGTATGCTACAGCGTAGCTTGTATGCTACAGCGTAACTTATATGCTACAGCGTAGCTTGTATGCTACAGCGTAGCTTGTATGCTACAACGTAACTTATATGCTATAGCGTAGCTTGTATGCTAAAGCGTAGCTTGTATGCTACAGCGTAGCTTGTATGCTACAGCGTAACTTATATGCTATAGCGTAGCTTGTATGCTACAGCGTAGCTTGTATGCTACAGCGTAGCTTGTATGCTACAGCGTAGCTTGTATGCTACAGCGTAGCTTGTATGCTACAGCGTAGCTTGTATGCTACAGCGTAGCTTGTATGCTACAGCGTAGCTTGTATGCTACAGCGTAGCTTGTATGCTACAGCGTAGCTTGTATGCTACAGCGTAGCTTATATGCTACAGCGTAGCTTGTATGCTACAGCGTAGCTTGTATGCTACAGCGTAACTTATATGCTACAGCGTAGCTTGTATGCTACAGCGTAGCTTGTATGCTACAGCGTAACTTATATGCTACAGCGTAGCTTGTATGCTACAGCGTAACTTATATGCTACAGCGTAGCTTGTATGCTACAGCGTAACTTATATGCTACAGCGTAGCTTGTATGCTACAGCGTAACTTATATGCTATAGCGTAGCTTGTATGCTACAGCGTAGCTTGTATGCTACAGCGTAGCTTGTATGCTACAGCGTAACTTATATGCTACAGCGTAGCTTGTATGCTACAGCGTAGCTTGTATGCTACAGCGTAACTTATATGCTACAGCGTAGCTTGTATGCTACAGCGTAACTTATATGCTACAGCGTAGCTTGTATGCTACAGAGTAACTTATATGCTACAGCGTAGCTTGTATGCTACAGCGTAACTTATATGCTACAGCGTAGCTTGTATGCTACAGCGTAACTTATATGCTACAGCGTAGCTTGTATGCTACAGCGTAACTTATATGCTATAGCGTAGCTTGTATGCTACAGCGTAGCTTGTATGCTACAGCGTAGCTTGTATGCTACAGCGTAACTTATATGCTATAGCGTAGCTTGTATGCTACAGCGTAGCTTGTATGCTACAGCGTAGCTTGTATGCTACAGCGTAGCTTGTATGCTACAGCGTAGCTTGTATGCTACAGCGTAGCTTGTATGCTACAGCGTAGCTTGTATGCTACAGCGTAACTTATATGCTACAGCGTAGCTTGTATGCTACAGCGTAGCTTGTATGCTACAGCGTAACTTATATGCTACAGCGTAGCTTGTATGCTACAGCGTAGCTTGTATGCTACAACGTAACTTATATGCTATAGCGTAGCTTGTATGCTAAAGCGTAGCTTGTATGCTACAGCGTAGCTTGTATGCTACAGCGTAACTTATATGCTATAGCGTAGCTTGTATGCTACAGCGTAGCTTGTATGCTACAGCGTAGCTTGTATGCTACAGCGTAGCTTGTATGCTACAGCGTAGCTTGTATGCTACAGCGTAGCTTGTATGCTACAGCGTAGCTTGTATGCTACAGCGTAGCTTGTATGCTACAGCGTAGCTTGTATGCTACAGCGTAGCTTGTATGCTACAGCGTAGCTTGTATGCTACAGCGTAGCTTGTATGCTACAGCGTAGCTTGTATGCTACAGCGTAGCTTGTATGCTACAGCGTAACTTATATGCTACAGCGTAGCTTGTATGCTACAGCGTAGCTTGTATGCTACAGCGTAGCTTGTATGCTACAGCGTAACTTATATGCTACAGCGTAGCTTGTATGCTACAGCGTAGCTTGTATGCTACAGCGTAGCTTGTATGCTACAACGCTACTACACCATAGCTTGTATGTTACGGTGTAGCAAAAAAACTAATTTATGTGTTTTTCGAGGCTCAATTTTTTTATACTCGTACTAGCTGTCCCGGCAAACGTTTCTTTGCCATATGAAGTAGGTATTTCGCCCGTATTATTTTATTCAAGTGACTAAATAAGAATGTCACCATTCTCCATCACCACCACCATGGCAACGTCGATCGCTATCCCGTCGCACAAACAATGGTCGCCGTCAGTCTCAGGTTGTAATAATTTTCTATTATTTATTCAACAAATGCACTTATCAATATAAAAAGTACCCCGTAGCTGATTCTCAGACCTACTGAATATGCATATAAAATTTGGTAAAAATCAGTAAAGCCGTTTCGGAGGAGTTCGCGGACTAACATTGTGACCCGAGAATTTTATACATAGGCTGCACTAAAAATATCGGGAATGGAATACTTCCACTATTCCTGTCATATTAAAATCTTTTTAATTGAAAACTCCTTAGTTATAAAAATCGAATACCATTTATTTATTTAAAAAAAGATTATCGGTCTTGTCACAAGGTCTTGTCAAACTTGTTTAGTCGTTGAGAAGATGGAATTGACTCGAGAAAATTCTAGAGCGATGATTTATAATGACTTTCGAAGTGGTTTAACACAAAAACAGTGTGTTGATCGGATGATTTCTGCATTTGGTGATGAAGCACCCATCCAAAACCACAATTTATCGCTGGTTTGCTGAATTTCAACGTGGACGTGTCAGGCTCAGTGATGATCCCCGTCAAGGTTGTCCAAAAACTGCAGTCACCCAAGAAAACGTTGATGCTGTACATAAGCTGGTTGAGGAAGATCGACATGTGACATACCACGAAATTCAGGCAACTTTAGACATTGGCATGAGTCAAATACAAATAATATTGCATGAACAATTAGGTTTAAAAAAGTTGTTTTCCCGATGGATACCGCATTTGCTCAGTGAAGAGCAAAAAGCGGCTCGTGTTACTTGGTGCGTCAGAACTCTCGAAAGATTCCACGCAGGATCCTCAAATGATGTATACAACATTGTATCAGGTGACGAATCTTGGATATATGCATACGAACCCGAAACTAAAAACCAGTCACGAGTTTGGGTGTTCGAAAATGAGTTAAAGCCAACAAAAATTGTTCATTCACGGAGTGTTGCAAAAAAAATGGTGGCCACGTTTGTCTCCAAAACCGGCCATATTGCGTCTATTCCTCTTGAGGGACAAAGAACGGTTAATACAGAATGGTATGCTAGCATTTGTTTGCCACAGGTCGTTTCTGAACTCCGTAAAGAGAACTGCAACCGCCGCATCATCCTCCATCACGACAATGCGAGTTCTCACACCGCGCACAGAATAAAAGAGTTTTTAGAGCAAGAAAACATAAAATTATTAGACCATCCGCCGTACAGCCCCGACTTAAGCCCTAATGATTTCTATACTTTCCCTAAAATAAAGAATAAATTGCGTGGTCAGAGATTTTCGTCACCTGAATAAGCTGTGGACGCCTACAAAACGGCCATTTTGGAGACCCCAACTTCCGAATGGAATGGTTGCTTCAATGATTGGTTCCATCGTATGGAAAAATGTGTCAAATTTCGCGGAGAATACTTCGAAAAGCAATAAACACATTTTTAAATAGTACTGTTGTGTCACCTCCTTGATTCCCGAAATTTTCAGTGCCGCCCTCGTATATAAGATTAAATTTAAAAAATTGCATCAAATTCGGCGCCAAGGTTTTCATGAAGAGTAAACAGACACTTTTATTTATAATATTAATACGGACACACCAAATATTACAGTATAGCGACTTTAGTTCAGTTTAGTTCTAAATAACCTTAACACGTCTAGTTGTAACAGACCTTAATGTTTATCGCGATCACGACCTGACATGTACGTTATTGGTGCCCAAAATTTCGGGTCAGTGTAAAATTGTTTAAGTTTATAACATTAATAATTCATCATCACTATTTAGTATTTCAAAAACAGAAAACAACCTAAATAATATAATACTTACTTCTATGTAGCGGGCCCGGCAGACGCTGTCCTGCAGTCCTGTTATCCTGTATAACATGTCATGTCATTGTCGACCGAATTTTGAATCTTATCCATTCTAGAAGTTAGAACCAATAAAACACGTGTTCGGATACCAATACATTATTATGAAATATAAATACTTAATACAAATCCGAATAGTGTCCAAATCTGCCCAACCGCAGGAGAAGACAAGAGTTAAAATATACTATAATAACAGTCAACACGCCAACAGAAGTTTTATGTGCATAAAGATATTAAATGGTAAACTTCAATCACAAAGACCTATCCCAACACACCTAAATAATAATATTATGGCGCTAATATTAATCCTTAATTTTTTCTTATCGCATAAAACCATTCCTGATTTTGAAGAACTCAATTACTCAACACAATTTTCACCATAGACATTCATCGTTAATATTGCAGTACACAAATTCTATAAGATAAATATAATAATAATTATTATAGGTCTACCAGAATCTGATGACAAAAAGTGAGAAAGTAAATTGACTCTAACAATACCGGGGTAATTTTGGAATAAACCATTTTGATCTTTTTTTTCCTTACAGCGGCTGATTCTGTGTGTGAAAAATGCAACTACTTAAATTTATCGGATAGGATCGGATTTTAATTTTATAATAGGATATTTATTGAAAATCTGCTGTCAAAATTTGCAACCAGATTCTGGTAGACCTATAATTACAATAACTTACCTAGCGATGGGAATTCAGCAAAAGTTATCCGATGTCGCCGCATGCAGCGTCAGTAAAACTCGCGCGCTCATACACGACGGACCGCTGCAGAGCTGTCAGAGGTATGTCACTTTTGAATATAGAACGTAGTTTTTTTTATTTATAAGTGAACGCGGCACGGGCTTCTGGTGTACTAGTTTCGTGTAAAGTTTAAATGTGGGAAAAAGTTTAACTTTTTTTTTTCGATGCAAGTTTTTTGGTTGAAGTCGAAGGTTATTTTCAGGATAGCTTTTTAAACTTTCACGTTGCATTATATTTGAAACGCGACTTATTTAAATAGTAGTAACTAGTAGCATTACTATTTAAATAAGTCGCGTTAAGTCCCGATTTATTATTGTGTTAATATTATCGCGTATGAAATAATTTTCAGGAGAGTTTGAATTTAATAATAGTAAAAAAAAAAATTACTCGCTTACTACATTAACTTTTATTATGTTATTACTTATTACTTACCTACGTGAAATATAAATTAAGTAAGTATTAATTTTAATTCATAATAATTATGTGTAGGTACACTTAAGTGTAATATATTTTTTATTTGGGATTAAAAATAATAAAAATAATTTGTTGTGTAAACAATAGATTGAAAAGGAAATACAATAAGTACTCTGCCAATAAAAACAGTGCTAGCATGTGTTTAATCATATTTTGATATTTAAAAATAAATCAGAATGAGCAAAAGATCAAATTATAATGTTATCAAAATTACTATTAAAGTAATTTTAACTTAATAGTAATTTTGATAATCACAACATTATACTTAATAATAGTGAAAAAAGTGTGATTAGGACTTTTAATTAAAAACTATAACTTTAGTAGACCTACAGCCTACTAAAAAAAATACAAGGAAGCTCATTTAAATGATTGGAGTTCGAAATTTAAAACTATTTATATTAAAAATACCACTATCCAATTTGAGATAAATTTTAAATACTTTTTTTTGAATTCTGAGTCCCACACTATATACTTTGTAGCCAGCAGGTATAACTTAGGTACATTAATTAATAATATAATATGAAATATCTTCTATAATATTATAATCTAGTACATGATCTTGGTTGTAGAATCTAGACCAGACATAGCTGAGGTAATGTATGAGCCTGTTAAAACTAAAATCTTCATTTAATTACATTTAAGTTAATAACAATCGTCTATGAGTGCGGTAGCAACTACCAAGACTTAAATATTGACCATAATTATTTACTTCCTTATTACTTAGTTACATCGAATAAATTAGATTACAAAAATTATTAAACAAGATCACACACAAGAAGTGTGCCCCTTATATTATAGAGTTTACTGTGAAAGTAGCAGCGCTGAAAGAACATTTTTTTGTGATTTGTATGGACAAGCGCCCCCCCCCCCCGCGCCTTGTTTTTTTCCATATTATTACATTTATTTACATTCCATAGAGAAAGATGAATTCTTGTTTCATTCTAAAATCTATTAATGATAACTTAACTTTCATTTTATAAGAAGTTAGAGCTGTTAGACAGAAAATGTATGGAACTAATTACAAACGCTTTATTAAATTAAACTTAAGTAATCCTTAAAACTCTCTAAGTGCGGCCGTAACTCCTGTAAAAAATATCCTAATTACTTATCCACACTTAACTTTTACAATATTTGAGAAATCTTTTTCCTTTGACAAATAAAACTTTGGAAGGAAAATAGATCATTAAATCTATTATGTCACGAAGTTTAGCTACTTCGGGAATGGCGCGACTTAGATTATAATATGCATAGATCATAGCATGTATAGATAGGGCAGTCAATTAAATAACAAAATGTACTCAGGGCCTGGGGCTGCACCACGAAACCGCTTTGAGACTCAAACAATCGGACGAAAATGTCGCGTCCTACTCTAACAAACGTGAAACGACATTGTTAGAGCAGGACGCGGCATTCTCGTTCAATTCTTGGAGTCTCAAAACATTTTCGTGGTACGGCCCCTGGTTACACCTGCCGAGTGGCGAGACAGGCCGAGTTTATAATGAATAATATGCTCTGCCGAGGGCACTGTCTCACCACTCTACTCTGCAGGGCTCGGAACCGGTATTTTTTTAACCAGGTTAAAGCGTCTTTGGATTTGTGTTCACTCGGAGCGAAACCGAGTTACGAGCGGTATTGCTTCTCAAATTAACCTGGTTAATTCCTCATGAAAAGTGACTAGTGCGGTGATATCTTCTGTCTCTTTTTTGTGCTCCTCCCCATTTACTTGTCATATCTTGTTTGTTTTGATTTTGCGGTAATGTGCTGCTACTCTGTAGGTGTATGCAGGCCCTGAGACCTTTTCATCTATTAACATTGGTCATCAAAGCCACCAGTTTCTTTTGTCTCCAGATCTGACGTTTTTAACATCTTTTCACTATCGCTGGTATAGTTTATAAAGTCAAAAAACCTCGTAACTTGACATTATTCTAGTAGTTGTATTGTATACAGCTAAACTAGATGTTGCCTGCAACTTAATTGCGTCAAAATTCGTTTATTTCGAACGAACCATAATTTTCAAAACAAATGTAATGTATGTCTACCGGGAAAACTATCTTCATACGACATTTTTCCAAATTGACCAAATGCCATCAAAATTATTCCAAATTTAAATCAGCGGTGTATTCTTAATATATTTTAGTGCATAGTGGAATATCTAAAATTTCTAATCTATGGTATAATGTGAAACATCTAATAATGGAATTAATTGAAGTTTGGATACAAATACAGTCTGAATGTAATTAATTTTTGTTTGTTTGTTTGTCTTCGATTTTATGAATGGTAGGACGTTGACAAACGATATTAATCAACGTTTTCTTTTATCCCACGGGAATACTATATAGGTTTTCAGGAAACGATACGAGCAAGCATAGATTTCCTAAGCGCGTAGAGAGAGAGGGACTTCCTGATCCTAATTCATCTTTTATACTATCGCGCCGACGGTCTACTCTCTCCCCGTCTCACGAATTTTCGATCAGCGGGGCTAAAATTGTAACATTTTGCAATTCCTCCGGAAAATGAATTGTCAAAACTGACAAATGTCAAATTAGTACAAATTGTGCAAATGACTAGAAATATGAATTGCAAGCAGAGTGATTTTTAAAAAATAAATCATTATTATGATTCGTTTTTTAAAAATCACTTTGCTTGTCAAGTAATTTGCACAATTTGTACTAATTTGACATTTATCAGTTTGACAGTTTTGACCATTAATTTTTTAGAGGAATTGCAAAATGTTACCATTTTAGTCCCGCAGGTAACGTGTCAGTTTCGAATTTTTACCAATCCGACAAAAGTGCATAATTTAGTTATTAGTATCAGATCGCAACACATCACATTAATTTGTTCATGTTCATTATTGTGAACAGATTTTGACCTGTAACACTTGAATTTGTGAATTACATATCTTAAATAATCGGCCATGTGCGAGTCGGACTTGCAATCGTTCTTGCAAAATTGGTTCCATATCGTTATAGAGCAAAAATAGGCCGAAAATTGTGTTTTTTTGTATGAGAGCCCCCTTAATTTTTTTTTATTTAGATATTATTATTAATTATTAAGGCCTTCTTGAAAGTTTCAAGTGCCTACCTCATATCATTATTGATTACGAGCAAAAAAGGCCAAAAAAATCACGTTCGTTGTATGGGAACCCCCCTTAAATATTAATTTTATTTTTATTTTAGTATTTGCTGTCGGAAATACTCAATCTGTGAAAATTTCAGAACTCTAGCTATAGCAGTTCTTGAGATACAGCCTGGAGACAGACAGACGGACAGACAGACATCGAAGTCTCATGAATAGGGTCCCGTTTTTACCCTTTGGGTACGGAACCCTAAAAATAGCAACCGTTCTTTTTTTAACTTTGTTGGTGCCCACTTTTACATTCCTCGCGCAATATTCACATAAATCACTTCCTCAATATTTAGCGTGACGTACAAACAATAATATGATAATATTATAGGTAGATTTTTATGATGGCGTAGGGTCATGTAGGGTATTGTAATAAACTATATTATGATGTCACTCTCATGTTCCTTATATGAGATATTATATTATGTTCGGATTATAATAAATATGGGTATGAATACAAATATGAAACGGGTATGAATACAAATAGTATTCCTGATGGTCGATTTACACGGGTGACTAATGGGTCGATTTTAGTCGCCCGGCAAGTCACCAGTCGAATCGCCTGTCCAAGTCGAATCGCCACCCCATTTACACATTCTACAAAAATCGCCTGTGACTAGTGCCGACAAACTATCAATTTGCAGCAAGCGATCGCTTGCGACTGAGCGTTTGCACGGTCGATTTTAGTCACCAGCCGCATGCGGCCATTGGCCGCACGTCTTGGGGGCTTGCGGCTCTAGCCGCATGCGGCGTAGTCGAATTGCCATTTAGACGGATCGATTTTCGCCGTGCGGCGTAAATTGTGCGGCTTTAGTCACCCGTGTAAATCGACCATAAGAACATGTGTTTTTTAAATATTCGTTGTAATCGAATGTTCGAAGATTTTATTATTCAAAACTCTATCTAACATAATTTTTTTATAATATTTTACTGTTATTAAAAAATTTAGATTACTAACATTAATATTCTTTACCTATCTATTCGTCTGATATATTATACTACATCGTATCAGACCAAGGCCAAACTTTGAACGTCTAAAATAAAATATTACTGCGAATCTTTTCATCACATCACAAGGGTGAAGCCAAACGAGTGGAATTTGTGAGTTGTGTGTCGCAGAATTTCGGCTGGCAGAAATTCTGCTGCATTCAGTTTCATACAAAAGTCCTGTTTGATTTATACGAGCCTAATTTTGTGAGTCATTTGTATGAAAAGAATTACGCGATCGAAATTCTGCGACTCACGACTCACAAAATTACGCTCGTTTGGGTTCACCCTTAGTTCTCTACTAGTATTCTACGAATTAAAAAAGCAAAAGCCCAAGTTTTTAACACTAGTACTGAAAAATTAATAATTACTACCTAAAGTTACAAAATAACTCATTTAAATTAGTATAATTGAGTCGTTGAAATAATTACGACACTCTTGACATTTCAGGTAAAAAGGTTCTCGTGATCCTAATTTTTTTGTAAAAAAGACGTTCCATTTTTAATGCTTGCTACTGTAAAAAATAATTATATTTTTATCCGACAGCAAAAGCTAGGTTATGATTTTCAGATAAATCCACATCTACAGTGTGTAACAAATAATATAAGGCAAGGGCCCGAGGCCCGAGCGTCACGATAGTTTCCCCATACAAAAGTGAAAAAAATTTTGGTCTTTCAGTGCTGCTACCTTCACAGTGAACTCTCTACAAGGAACACGTACACACCCTAAAGTATTATCACTTATATTTTTACACCCTGTATACTTCCACTCTTCCATACTTAGTACGCTAGAGTACTTAACTTCATATTATAATATTAATGCGAATGTGTTTCTATCTGTTTGTTAACTCTTCACGCTTAAGCCGCTGAACCGATTTTGCTGAAATTTGGTATGGAGGTACTTTGGGTCCCGGGAAGAGTGACTCAATGTATATGCGTCCGCACGAACGCGCGGTTTTGCGGCTGCAATGCGAGATCACAAGTAATTAGGCCGTGTTTCCACTGACGCGGAGCGGAGCTTAGCGGTGCCGAATTGACCAATCACCATGCTCGAAATCTTCGCTGTCATTCCGCTGAATAGCACGATTGGTCAATTGGGGCACCGCTAAGCTCCGCTCCGCTTCAATGGAAACGCACCCTTAGAGCTACCGCACACCTGAGACACGACTGTCTTAAGACACGACTGTTTTAAGACACGACTGTCTTAAGACAGACTATCGCATAATAAAATGCACTAGATGCGCACATTTGAGACAAGACGTCTAAGAGACAAAGTTGTCTAATGCGCCACGCGACAAGTCTGACTAACGACTGTCGGCTTCCCTTTGAAGTGTATGCGAGCGCGCACATCAACGACAAAACTGTCTAGCCACAATAGACATAACTACCAGTAGTTCAACTGCAAAGAGACGAACAGGTTTCAATATAATATTATTTTGTCAAATTCGTCGGGTTTCACTAAGATTATGAATGGAATGTGCCTCGCGCTGGCTGATATAATTTATTTTTAAATAGTAGTTGACAATCATTCAGGCAAAATGTTGCTATGTATAATAATTAACAATATAATGATAAAAATAAACTTAAAAAAAAAACAATTATTCTTCACGAAAAATATTCGCCGCTACACCGCCATTTTCAGGCCGCTTGATGTTCCGTGAGGCACTAAACTCAAACTAAGGCACTATAGTGATGTGGTGTGATGCAGATTTTGGTATCGAAATTTTTATCGTCATTTTTATGCGGTTGCGTTATTATCTACACTAATATTATAAAACTCAAGAGTTTGTTTATTTGAACGTGCTAATCTCAGGAACTACTAGTCCGATTTTAAATTTTGAAACATTCTTTCAGAATAAGATAGCTTGTTTTTATAAAGTAATAAAAGTTAATGAATATTTTTTTGTCATTTTAGTATTTGTTTCCGATATTTTTGAAGTTTACCTTACTTTGGCGGACGACTGGCGAAGATTAAATTGATCCTGTTTTTTAAGCCAAAGGCTTCCCGCTTAAGGATGTATATAAGGTCAAATTCCGTAGTACATCCAATTAAATTATGAAAGGCTAAATATGTAAAAAAATTGGACACCCGGACACTTATTATTAATTATAGTGAATATTTATAATCGATTTTTAAGGAATTATTCGATATTTAATCATTATTGAAAAAAATAGATATGTAATTTGACCACCGCTAACACAATGGTCGTCAATGGTCGTGTTCGTTTCGCATGCGCAAAGTTAAAAATTAGTTTCAGTGTTAGTGTCATGTGCCAAAATCTGACAGAAATTGATTCAAATTTCACACTCGAAATTGATTCAATTTTGCACATGCGCGAAAGCTGCACATGCGCATTGAAATGAAACGAATATGTCTAATCTAACAGCTGTATCGCCATTACTTTTCGAAGGAAAGTTTTCATCAATTTCAATTTGAAATATTTCCGCAGAATCACTGGTGAACCCACTTTTTTGGGCTTAAAAAATCGCAAATCTTACAAAGAAATTCATAACCAGTTTTTTAGCCGTTTTTCTTTGTTACAAAGTTCCCAATTCTGACGAATTCTCATAAATTGTACCACTTCCGGCAAAAATTACGTATGATTCATGGAAATTTTAAAATGAATTATTTCACATAACTTGTCAGTAAGGTATTGATTTTTTGGTATCAATCGATGCAGGATGTTTTATTCTACTTTATATTTCGAATTTAGGTCAGAATCTTTGAATTTATAAATGTTATATACATCCATAAAACAAATATTTGTGTGCATTAAGATGTATCTCTTGGTTTCCTGTAGTATATTCTATTAATGTATGAAAAAATCAGCCAAGTAAAAAATTGGTCTCGCGCACGAAGTATCATAATAGATCAAAAATAGGCGAAGAATGTGTTTTTTGTATGGATCCTTGATTATTTAGTTTTAAATTTTATAACCACTGAGTATTTTGTGAACATTTCACCTGTGTCTACCTAGTACCTGTTGCCGTTATTGATATAGATATAGCAAAAATAGCAAAAAATCACGTTTGTTGTATGGGAGCCCCCTTAAAAATATTTAATTTGTTTGAGTATCATTTGTTATAGTAACAGACATACCGTACACATCTGTGAAATTTTCGGAAATCTAGCGCTTATTGAGATACACGGTAGGCTTGTACCACGAAACCGTTATGAAACTCAAACATTCAAACGAGAATGCCGCATCCTACTCTAACAAACGTGAAATGACGTTGTTAGAGCAGGACGCGGCATTCTCGTCCGATTGTTTGAGTCTCAAAACGGTTTCGTAGTAGACTTACTACGTCCCTTAGGGTCCCTTTTTTACCTTTTAGGTACGGAATCCTAAAAATTATATAATATGCATGCTTATCTAAAGACTTCGATATAAAATAATTCAAAGGCCGAAAGGGGTTGAAATCATCCATGATTACGAAAAGCTTTTACTATATGGGACCATTTCAATTCGGCAAAATAATCATCTGTTTGGCAACTAGTTACGATTCCCATAGTAAAAGTTTAACGTAATTTATTTTGCCAAATTGAGCTGGTCCCATAGTAAAAGCTTAAAAATTTCTAACTTCTAAGTCGGCATACTCTATGTAAATGACAGCGCGCGACCGCACTGCTATTTAAGGCCATCCCGCGGGCAAACTACCTTAACCATACATTTACCGTGTTGCTGAGATCGCACCAAAATCCTATTTTTTTTACTTATCTTAGTTCAAAATTGACCTGAAAAAATTCAAACGGAATATGTAGTTAGTGAAATTGACGATCTATTGGCGTGTGTTTCAAATAAAAGTAATTTGTAAATACTAGGGAGATACTGAATGTATGCTTGAATTTTAATACATTGGTATTACTCTGGAATGTTCATATGCTGAAGATTATTGTTGTATGTTTATTGTAATTTTGTAGTTTTCAAATTATTACGAGTTAAAACGGTTAATCTCCGTAGAGAGGGAGCGCCTTAAATAAATCGTTATAGATCTACAACCTGATGGCAAAAAGTGAGAAAATGAATTGACTCTAACAATACCGGAGTAATTGGAATAAAATATTTTGATCCTTTTTTCTTCTTATAGCGGCTGATTCTGTGTGTTAAACATGCAAATATAAAAACTTAACAAATGATCAAGGATATTTTTTGAAAATCTGCTGTCAAAGATTGCCATCAGATTTTGTATACATACTTGTATCTCGCGATGTAGCGGCCAAAACGCGCATTCGGGCGATCGAGTCTATGCTACTAACATACTAAATGCGGCATGAAATCTAAAATCTATTCAAATCTTAGATCTGAAATAGTCCAAGAATTCAATATTCTAGCTGTAGAATTCTGGGTCGCTCAGTATTGGAACTATTGCCAATAGAAATGTTACAGCTCGCTTTCAGATGGTTGTAAGTGCTCACAGTAAAATACAAAATTTGGAGGTTGCGATTCGCATAGAACGGTAAAACCGTACGGTATTTTAGGATAAAAAAAACCATACGTTTTCACGCCTAAACCGCTAAACATATTTTTCTAAAAGGCATGAAGAAGTCCCGAAAAGGTACATAGTATACTTTTACGAAAAATTGTGATAAAAATTCTCGCGCGAGAAACGAATTTTGACGCAACGGAGTTGCGGGCGTCATCTTGTCTTACTCTTAACTCTTAAATGCATCTTACTATAAATGGCGTTTGAGTCGTCGCTTTCAATCATATATTAATTGACCTATGTAAGACCTTATATGCTAAACAGTTCCATGCATATTCATGGTCGCAGCCGAGCGTCTAAACCGACCTATAGATTGTCAATAACTTTGTATCTACATATATGATATCAATACATAGTATAACCATCATACAGTACTTTCACTGGGGTGTATTCAGACCGCAACGTGACGCGTAAATGCATTTCTAAAGTAAGTATTTGACAGATTTCCAAGACGTCTCATGCAATTGAAACCTGTCAATTCAGTACAGAAATGCATGTTGCGGTCTAAATCGACCCTTAGAGTATCCATGCTAATTATTATTATAAATTCGAAAATGTGTCTGCCTGTCCGTCTGTCTGTTACCTCTTAACGCCCGAACCGCTGGACCGATGGAGACACCGGGACATAGGATAAAGTTTATCCCTGTTTAATCCTTCGACCGGGGATTCTTGGAAATGCTATTGTATTCTATTTTTGTCGCGATCGCCGGTGAGAGTACGGGGCTTGATGGGTTAATTGAAAAAAAAAACTGTGATATAAATTTATTAATTATCCCATGTCCTCTCCCATGGCATACTCTATACCGACTATACGTGTGGTAAATCGCATCATAACTTCATAACCGACCCAGTATAGTTTCAAAACTTAATCGATGCTAACAAACTTTTAGTTTCTACTAGATGACCCGATAAACTTCGTATCACTTTTCTCCTGACATAAACCTTTCCTGGACTTCTACGAATCCACACAAAAATTAGCCTTTTTATTTTTATAGATTACATTAACAGCTATCAGCGGTGATCAGACTTAGTAAAGTTAGTAAATCTTTTAAAGGTCAATGTGTACGCCTTTACAATAAAATCCCAGAAAACGTTCAAAATCTTTCCATGAATAAATTTAAAAAAGTAGTCAAAGAACGTTTGTGTGCCAAAGCCTATTATAAGGTCAATGATTTCATAAACGACGGCACATCTTGGGAGTAGGATGGCTGCTTGCAAGGCTACTTCTACATTATTTTATGACTTACAATTATGTATGTATGTTGACATTGTATAATTTTAAGTCACAGCATTGTAAACTTTATTTTAAAAGATTAATTTTTTTCTCACTTTTTTTGGTAAATAAAGTGGGCCCCCTGCGAGTTTCTTACGCTGGTTCTTCTCGCCGGGTTAGTTCCCGAACCGGTGGTAGGCATCATGTAGACTTTCAGAAAATATTTGCAAAAATTTATTCTGAATAAAAAAAATTGAGTTTGAGTTTGAGCTATAAGTATGGATATAAACACAGACATAGATCAAGATAGATACCGCATGTGTATGTACTTCGCGTGCCATATCGCGTTCCCAAACGACGAGCAATGCTCGTCTTTCGAAAGTCTGTTCTTTAGTCTGCTAATTTTAAAAATGCCTAAATGCCTAAAATTTCCGTATTGAGCTGTAGAAATTCAAATAGAAACGGTGGCCTTGATAATGGACACGTTTCTTATCATCGGTACGTCACAGTGGTAGGAAAAAAGTGACACGCTCGTTTTCATAAAAATGGAGCGACATGCGGTATCTATCTTGATATAAGTCTATGGATATAAATAACATATAAGACAAAACAGACAGAGCGATTTTCTTCTAGCTTTCAATTTTAATATATTGGGGGCAATGCATTTCATATATTGGCAACACTTTACGTCAGGGCAGAATCCAGGTCAGCCATGTTTGGTGATGCTTTGTTCAGAGGGTTGAGCCTTAAGTTTAATTAAACTTGTTTGGTTTACTTGGGATTTTGGCATCATTAAAAACCACACATGTTAGGCTACTGAATTATTAGAATACTAGCTGTCCCGGAAAACGTAGTTTTGCCGTATAAAGTATTTTGCCCATATTATTTAATGAAGTGACTAAATAAGTATAACAATGGTCGCCGGCAGTCTCCAGTTGTAATAATTTTAAATTTATTATTATTTATTCAACAAATGCACTTATCAATATATAAAGTACCCAGTAGCCGATTCTCAGACCTACTGAATATGCATATAAAATTTGGTAAAAATCAGTAAAGCCGTTTCGGTGGAGTTCGCTGACTAACATTGTGACATGAGAATTTTATATATAAGAAGATATAAAATAAGATAAGAAGATAAGATAAGATATAAGATGTTTTTTTATTGAATGAGCTAACTTTACTATCTTAAAATTTATACTTATTTAAAAAAATCAATGGAACTTTGGCAGCAATGCAATATGATTTGGTATTTTAAATTATTTAGTGATATCAACACCTACTAATATTAAATATGCGAACGTGTGTCTATTTGTCTGTTACCTCTTCATGCCCAATTTAGTAGATACTTTGAGTCCGGGGAAAGGAATAAGGACACTTTTCATCCCGGAAATATGTACGGTTCCGCGCAATAAACAAATTTTTGTACCACGGGCATCATCTAGCGTACAATATTTTGTTAAACATAAAACACGTCTTTGAAATGGCTCTACCATAAGGTGATTTTTCTGCTCGTTTTTCGATCTATAAAAATTACATATAAGTACGCTTCATTTACGGAACTAATTTCATAAAACGGAAAACTCTTATTTTTATTGTTTTTTTTATATGATTCCTTTTAGGGTAATGAAAAAAAGACTCTCAATACCGAAGCGTTTAGTTAATATTTTAGCTGCTTTACGATATTATTTCCAGCATTATAAGCGGTATAAAAAGTGTAACTTTTGGGGACATAGACAATTCTCATTTTATTGCTTTGTTTCGTAATAATATCATTTAATTAATTAACTTTTTTTGTTATTTATATATTATAATAAGTATTTATAAATATTAAATATTAATATATTTGATATAGTGAAATACTTAATAAAATATTATGTAAAAAACGGTATGTTACAAAATAGAAACCAGTATACTTGCCAGTGCTCATGACGTCATATTGTACTATTAGTAGTTATTGTATCTGACGCCAAATTGTATTGGTATTTGGTGTGCCACTGGTGAGACAAGTGATGTATTATAATTTATAATGAAAACTCAACAAAGTTATATTATACGTCATTGCACCTTCGTATTTTTCAAAACAGACCAACAGTATGACGTCGATTTTATACGTCATGAGCACTGGCCAGTAAACTGGGTTATGATTCGGAACACGCCCAATCTTCACTACTTGAAAATCAAGAAATGCCCAATATTTTCCTGGTTTTAAACTGATAATACTGTTCTTTGTAAAAATGCTAAAATGCTAAAATCTATAAATTATTCCTGAAATGAAATTAACCAACCAGTATTACCAAAACTCTAGCAAAATTTCATTAAGCGTCATTTAAACGTCCAAAATATATTTACGATATGGTAATTCCCCAGCATTCCCTCAGGCCCGTCTTGGAGGTAATTAATATCGTAATCTGTGATCGTAATATTATGACACACAAATCGCAATCTGACGGGCATCTCACATAAATTATTTCACTTTTCGGCGTAAACAATATCTTAATTAGCCTGCGGATTCGTCCGTTTTAGCAGCATTTTGGACTTTGCGTTTGGAAAAACATATTTACGGTCAAATTGAGAAACCTCCTCCTCTTTGGAAGTCAGTTAAAAAGTAATGATAACTCACATCAGTAGCTCTACCATGAGTTTAAAGCTACAGTTTTATCGATACTCGATTCTGACTACCTAAATTTTTAGTATGGCAAATTTTACAGCGCCTCTAGCGGTCACTTGCGGAACTAAAATCGCCATACAAAAAATTTACGTAGTCGGTATCGAGTATCGATAAATACTACAGCTTTAAACTCATGGTAGAGCTACAGGAGTTTCGATCGCGGTTTTACTCTCGCGTTTGACAGCAGAAACGGCATTTAAAGTTTGAGACTCGGGTCCGTCATCGAAAATTCGTAGGACGGAGGGAAAGTGTCACATATAGGCGACAAGCGTGAGATTTACATTATTTCAACTTGTAACTGTCGCCCCGCCTCATAAGTATTGTACAATGAGGGCTTAAAGTACTGGCGAAGCACTCAGCGAGATCCAAAACTTTGAGGTGACGTCATGACGTGACGTCACATGTATAATGAGGCGGAATTAGGCCGGCCATTATTTTGAGGCCTTGGTGTGTGTGTGAGATGAAGCCGGCTACAGACGGTGGTGGTAGAACTGAGCAGTTCAGTCTCAGATATTTTGCAGCTTTGTTATAGTCAGCCGATATGGGTACTGGGTAGGTCATTTTACTCATACGTGGCTTTAAAATTCCCTTGAGAGATTTTTAGAATTACCGCGCAGTTATTGGCCAATGTTAGGCGCAGTGCGAATTTATTGGCTGTCGTCTAAAAAATATTTATCGAAACCTGTCGATAAATAAGACATTGTGAAGCAGTGTGTTCTTTTTGGAAAATAAATAAGTATATTATACCGTCGGTGGCCAAATTATTATACTCACTTGAAAAAAGTTCAATTTTGTGTCTATAATAGGTTAGTACGGGAGCCCTAGAACAATTTTTTTTGTGATTACTAACAAGCTAATTTTTGTGAGTGGCTACATTTTGATAAGACGAACAACATATTTTATATTTTCGAAAAATCTCGAAAGTGGTAGCTAACAGAGATAGAAAGGATTTCATACTTTGACTTGATGGTCCTAAAATATGGATCGTTTTATTTGTAGGACAAGGTTACTCTTAAATTATACAACTATTAACCTACAAATATACAAAAAAATCAGATGGTTAGGGTTCCGTTTTAGGGTTCTGTAATTAACAAAACTTGGTTGACTACTGTCGTCTTATCAAAATGTAGCTAAGTACCTACTCACAAAAAACAGCTAAGTACCTACTCGCAAAAAAATAGAATCACAAAAAAATTTGTTCTAGGGCTCCCTCACTATAACATTGTTATCTTTAAATAATTTAATATTTTTTTAGCGTTATGGTAAGGTGTAGAATCCTGCATAATTATGTAAGTGCCGTCTGACTATTATTCAGCCATCTGGTGAAAGTTTTCGCACTCGCAAATTTTGATCTTTGAGCTAATCTCGCCCCATATCGTAACCGACGAAGGAGGTTTCACTTGTTCAACAACACAGCTTTCAAGTCGCCTGCGGTGAACAAATTGTTCTAGAGTCAATTGGGTCATAATATTAAGGTTACGCCTTTAACTTCTTAAAAAAATGCATTTAAAATACCTTGTTTTCCTCTTTCCAGTATTCCTCAGTCTAATGCTGCACTTTAGCAAACGCCAATCGTTTAGCACGCATTGTCTGGGTAAGCTTACAAAGACGGACTCAAAGACGGCAACAACTGAAATCACTCACACTGAGTAAAATAATTTGGCCACCTACTGTAATATTATCATGACTTGTGACCCTAGATGACAAATTTGCCGACTGCTAGAGGGCAGAAGGAAATAATAAAATATAGTACATTACGCACCTAGGGCAGAAAAATAAGAAATGGCTCAGATCACATGTGATCTGAGGCTTTCTCATTTACTGCCCATGGTGCGTTACTATTTTTCTCATCGACGCGACGGAGGCGGAAAACGGCAACATCGGTAAGCGCAGCGGGAAGAAAGTCGATGCTTTCAGGAGGTGAGAAATAATATATTTTTTTTCTATTTTTATCTTTTTTTTTCTTTTAACTTTTATGCGTCTTGTACACAGTCACTTATTAAACTTCAAGACAAGATAACTGCAAAAACATATTTATAGATAGATATAATTTATGTAGTTTCGTTCCGAACTGTGCTGTTTTTTACTGTCGTCTGTATCTAGCTTAATATGGGGTTGCTTGAAGTTTTTTACGAGGTTGTGTGGGTCTGTATGAGGTGTGGATGTAATGCGGATGCTCGACTACACATTATGCATTTTAATGAAAGTGTGATTATAAGTGCTACATTGTTGGAAATGCAGTTTTAATCTTTTCATATGAGGCGTCGTTGTAATATGTGAATGGTGAAACGAATTGAATATAATGTATTTGAAATATTATATTGCAGTTATACAGCGTGTAACAAAAATAAGTGATACTTTAGGGTGTGTACGTGTTCCCTGTAGCGAGTTCAGTGTGAAAGAAGCAGCGCTGAAAGACGATTTTTTTTCACTTTTGTATAGGCAAGGGCCCGAGCGTCACGAGTTTCCCCATACAAAAGTGAAAAAAATTTTTGGTCTTTCAGCGCTGCTACTTTCACAGTGAACTTTCTACAAGGAACACGTACACACCCTAAAGTATTATCACTCATTTTTGTTACACCCTGTATATTGTTGAGAAAAATGGATTAGGGTATGATGCATGTTTTTTAAAGGACAAAAACATGGAAGAAAATCGCAAAGGCAACTTGCAAAAAATATTTTAGTTAAGTATAGCAGGCAAGCTATAGCCAGACAATTTTTTTTCAGCAGTTTAGCCACTATGAGTAAATATTTTCCTTACTAAAATTATAAATGCAAAAGTGTGTCTGTCTGTCAGTCTATTAATACCTCTTCTTGCTCAAACTATTGAACTGGTTTTGCTGAAATTTGATATGGAGATACTTTGAGTCCCGGGGAAGGACATAGGATACTTGTCATTCCAGATATCTACGGTTTCTGCGCGATAAACTAATTTTGGCGCGACGGAGTTGCGGGCGTCATCTATACTGTAGTCGGCGAAACATGGCGATAGCGGTCATTGACTCCCAGTCCAAAACTTGTCATTTTCTATATAAACCGCGATTGACAATGAAGTGTCAGATGTTGTCAATCGCGACTTTGTATAAGAAATGACATGTTTTTGACCGCAACCGCCATGTTTCGCCGAGTACAGTATAGTACAATTTTATTATACGTGCATAGGCTGTCAAAATTATAACCCCCTCCTTTTAGCTTCGCTGTAGTCGAGTGAAAATTACTAATATATCATAGGAGTAGTGTTCAAAAAGATCTCTCAAAGCATAAAAGGTATACTCAAGATCGAATAAATCAGATTTCTGTGGAGACGAACAAAATGTGTTCTGGGCGATTTACTAAAGAAACATCGAGGTCAGTTGTAGAGTTAGGAATTACGTAGACAAGTTGAATGATAGTGGTTTTAAAATAGAATTAATTAATACTAGACGGCGAACGCGACTCCCATGCGCCAAAACCGTATTTTTTCCGGGATAAAAAGTGTCCTATGTCGTTTCCCAATACTCAAAATACTTATACCAAATTCAATTGAACAGACAGACAGACACACTTTCACATATTATATAATATTAGCATCAGATTAGTATTGATCTCTAAAGCTTGTTACCTATCAGTTATCACATAATTGTACTATTGTAAGATGATTTTTTTGGGGTTTACAGTCACATAGATGTCGCTAAGCGTCGGCTAGATCGCGCTATCGCTTGCACGTACCTCACAAACAACACTAAAGTCCTCCATAACACAATACATATGTAAAACATTAGTAAATCTATAAATAATTTTTGACGGTGGCTTGTTCTGAGCAACCGTAAAAATGTAAAATAAAATTCTACGAAGTACAAATTCGACGAAATACGAATAATAAAAACTGAGAAAACGTAACTCCCATACTTCAACCGTTTCGAAATTGGTTCCTTTTCGCACAGTAAAATATGGCAATAGTAACGAAACACTAACACTCAAAACGAAATGAAGCCGTTGACATTAATTGTCACTTCTATATTTAATTATTTACACTACGAATAGTAAAAACTAAGGAAACGTAACTCCCATACTATTACCGTTTTAAATTTGGTTCCATTCGAACTGTCATGTAACGTCAGCCTTTATAGGCCACCTAAATATTGCAAATGTATTGAAATGTGTACCTAAGGTACACTTTTTTGACAAGTATTTTGGAGCATGTTTTTTGACGGAGTTACTCTTCCTTAGTTTTTATTATTCGTAGTATTTACACAAAATTGTGTACCGAATACATGCATAAAGTATGCACGTAGACAATATAGTACATACATTACGCACCTAGGCCAAGAAAATAAGAAATGTCTCAGATCACATGTAGTCAACAAACATGTGATCTGAGGCAATCATAGCGGCAACAGATATACATATTATTAATAATCTGTGAAAATTTCAATTCTCTAGCTATTGCCGTTTTCGAGTTACAGCCTGGAGACATACAGACGGACAGACGGACTAGAATAGAATAGAATGATTTATTGCATAAAATGTGGTACAAAAGGTCTTACAATTTTACTGAAATGGTTCCAACATTCTGCCTACTATGTGGTGTGCAAAATAATTTCAATTAATTGTATGGCATTAACATCATAATAATTATTATAAGAGTTCTAAGATAAATAATAACTCATTAAATTAAACACAAACATAACATTAATTAAATCCAATAAATATATATATATATATATATATATATATATATATATATATATATATATATAAATCTATCTATATAGAAAATATGGTGAGTGGAAGAATGAGTTAAGTAACATTTTTGAAAATTTACGTTTTATTGAATAAATGTCGCTTTTAGGACTTGGAAAATGATTTGCAATCAAAAAAAAATTGAATTTTACGTATACTTACAAAGTTAGCCAGATGATGAAGCAGGTAAGTTACAAGGTTCGTCCAAATGACTATGCAAGAAGCGGGTAACAACCCTTTAATGCGTTGCAGTACGGGAGATCGTCGATCGCTTGAATATTTTACTATTTTTAATTAAGGAATAGGCACGAATAGGCATGTCGACTTTTTTCAAACTTTTTAGGGTTCCATAGCCAAAATGGCAAAAAACGGAACCCTTATAGATTCGTCATGTCTGTCTGTCTGTCTGTCTGTCTGCCCGTCCGTATGTCACAGCCACTTTTCTCCGAAACTATAAGAGTTATACTATTGAAACTTGGTAAGTAGATGTAGTCTGTGAACCGCATTAAGATTTTGATACAAAAATGGAAAAAATATTAAAAATTTTAGGGGTCCCCATAGGTACAACTGAAACAAAAAAATTTTTTTTTCGTCTAACCTATGCGTGTGGGATATCTATAGATAGGTCTTCAAAAATCATATTGAGGTTTCTAATATCATTTTTTTCTAATCTGAATAGTTTGCGAGAGAGACTCTTCCAAAGTGGTAAAATGTGTGCCCCCCCCCCCTCTAACTTCTAAAGTAAATGATAATTCTAAAAAAAATATATGATGTACATTGTTATAAAAACTACCAACGAAAATTGGTTTGAACGTGATCTAACAAGTAGTTTTTTTTATACGTCATAAATGGTAAACCTTAATTAAACTTTCATTAAGGCCTGTATTCACTTTGATTAGTGCAAGTGCAAGTGACTAGTAATTGAGGCAGTGGAGTACAGGTGTGTAGTGCAAGTAGTGTCCAATTCTTGTTTAGTGGCTCTTTAGTAATTTAATTTAGTAAATTCAGTTGTAGCTGTCAACAGGAGCGTCCAAGTTTCAAAAATAAAACTTCCATTTTGACATGTCCTTCATTTTTATTAAAAACTATTTGACCATGAAGTATTTTTATATGTCCTTTCCCAGGACTCAAACTATCTCCATGCCAAATTTCAGCAAAATCGGTTCTGACTTCTGAGGTATAAACGTGAAGAGGTAACAATCAGACAGACACACATTCGCATTTATAATATTATTAGTATATTAGTAAGTAATAAGTATGGATTAGTATGGAAGTAATTGAAAGGGTGTCCTTTTGTACTTTTAATAGGTATATATAATAATGATGAAGCGTCCATAGATATTATGGACGCTTCACACGGCACACCACGTCAGTCTGGCCGATAAAGTTAATATACCTTTTTTTTATCGTTGGGGGAATTTACGCATCCCCGGGGCCTGGGGAGGACCACCGAGGTATGTGGGACTCCCCGGGGCGGATCTGGGGGCACGGCAGTGCCCCAGCCAAGCTTTTTAGCAAAGGCACGGCCGCGCCGTACCATACTTTTCTCGAAGCGGTTCGCGGCTATTTCACACCCCCTTTATCTTCGATGTTAACAAAGCTAGGGATTTAAAATTTCGGTCACTAGGAGCAAGTATTAAAACTAGCTTAACCTCCAAATTACATGAAATTTCGATAAATAGTTTAGTAGTTACGGATGGTCAAAGTTACTACGTTTTGTCACTGACTGACAGATCATCAAAATTCTATGGTACTTCTAGCAGACTTAGAACCTTGAAATTTGGTACCCGGATAGGTCTATATTCACAATGAAAGGAAAAATTATGAAACCGGCCAAGTGCGAGTCGGACTGGCGTGCATAGGGTTCCGTACCATAAATTTGTATAGGAGCCCCCCTTTAATAATAAGTTTATTTAATTTTTATTATTAATTATTAAAGTTAACGTAAAATTGAGCGTTTCCTGAAATTTTCAAAAACCGTAGTCTTACCATTATGGACATAGAGCAAAAATAGGGAAAAAATCGTGTTTGTTGTATAAGGCGCCCCTTTAATAGTTATAACGTAAAAGTTATATATAAAAGCTAATATATATATATTAGCTTTTATAACGACACCAGAAATACATAATTTGTGAAAATCGCAACTATCTAGCTATTGCGGTTCTCGAGTTCCAGCCTGGTGAGTGGTGACATACGGATGTACGACGGACAGACAGCGAAGACTTATTAATAATAGGGCCCCGTTTTCATCTTTTGGGCAGGGAAACCTAAAAACTGAAATTGAAAAATAATATAATAATAATACAGTTTACTTAAATAAAATAAAATATTTTTATGTTTGTAACTTTGCAAGAACATTATGTTTCGACTGCATATTTGTTTGACGTAAAAAAGGCTTTAAGTTAGTTATGAACTTAATGAAATGGTATTAATTAAATAAAAAATAATATTAACAACGTTAATAATGAAATAATAGTTAAATTCGATTTAAATATTATAAATGTAATCACTAATCACTAATCAGTACTGAGATATACACTCTTTACTTGCTCGATATAATATGGGAGTTTTAAGTTATCGCATGAAATAAGGTGTGCTCCTTCCTGCGGAGAACGTCGAGACGCTTACAACAGTGCTAATGTATTCAACGGTAATGCTAAAAATGACCACCTTCAAGTATTAGTTTAAGAGTCAATTATATATTATGAACATAATAATCGACTCACAACTCAGAAGTATTTACGTTACGTTGTCCACCTATAGAACTAACGAAGCCTCAAAGAAAAAATATATTAAAGGAGATAGGGAATGGGTGCCAAGTTAAGTACAGAAAAGTTATAACGTGACCTGAAAAGAAAAGAAAAAACCTTCAAAAAAGAAATGAAATCCCACCAAAACATGAAATGTAAAAGGAGCCAAGCCTTCAACTTATTTTGTAATTTAAATCAACATTCAGTAAATGTATCAATAGATTTCTTTATTTTATAATTATTATAGTGGCTTTTTATTTCATGTTTTGGTGGGATAGAATATTCTTGATAACAATAATGTTACCGTGTTGTCCTAAGCTTTGTTTATTATTTCAGCATCCAGATTACAAACTTTACATGAGGATATTATGTCATTTCTTTTAAAGACTGTTGTGAGTTGTGACATTACACTTGGTGCATAAAATACAGGTATTACCTATCCAATACACTTTTATACATATACATACTGTACTACTATAAAAATTATTATAACCTATCAAAACTATTATAATATTTCTAACTATTTAATGGCTAAGGTTTAGAAGCCTACGCTTATTTTATGGTGGTGACATGGGTTAAGGAGGGTTGTTTTGGGTGAGAAAAACTCCTACTTACCACTTCCACCGCCAGAAAACCCCCCCAAATCCCCCAAATTTGCATTTGAAATTTTCGTAATCTTGAGATGAGGTCATCTGTTTTCTGGTGTTTACGAAGTGTTTTCAAGGCATCCCAAGGCTGTGATGAGTGGGGGACGATTATTTTATCATTCCAAAACTATATAATTCGAGGTTTCTTGATAAAAATTAAGAAAAACTACCAAAATTCACTACTGTATAGTAACTGTATGGGGTTGGGCTTTGGCTAATTAAATATATGGCTTCTTCTTCTTCTTCTTTTTTTATTTGCCTGGGATTTGGCACATGACCTTTTTAGTTTTTAATAAGTAATAATTTATGATTATAGAAATATAATTTACGATAGAAATATAATTCTGGTTTTAAAAGATTCTTGTTTGAAATATTTAGTTGTAGGGAATCATTTTCGGCGCCGGTTGCCGAAATTGCTGCCGGCGCCTAATCGGCAAACATCGTTTGTCAAATGACAGAAAAATGATCAAAAACATCAGTCTTACTTAACTACTTAGCCACGGGGGGCCTAAAGGGGGGCTCGGGGGGCGCAGCCCCCCGCCAAAACAAAATCAAACCCAATCCAGAAGTCTAAAAGCAGGTTAGGTTAGGTTGGAACTTAGACCACAACACCCAGAAATAGGAGCCCCGCCCAGCGAGGCTCCGTCAATTGATAATTGAAGCTAGTTGTGCCATATTGAGGGTCATTGGTCTCTAGGTATGACTGAGGATGGATCTGAAGATCTGAGGTTGAACCCCTAGAGTGCAATTCCTAAGCCGAAGGCTTAATTGTCATAAAAAAACAAAACGTCAAAGTAGTACCATAATAAGAAAAAGAAGACGAAGAAGACAGTAGTACGTAGTGAAATTTGTTAATTGTTATTAAGAATGATGGGCACTTTTGTATGGACCCTGGCCGGCATAGCCAATAAAGTTCTAATGTCTGTTAGCCTATTGCTTATAACCTAAAGTTACTGAAATGAAACAGTTTATGTTATGAATGGACCGGAAATGTACAGTCTGGAACATTGAACGTTATATTTTTGGCTCCTACTTTTTTTATAAAAATCAAATCTACAATGGAAAAAAATCATTCTATGCTGTATTTTAGTCTGCTTATCACTTGGATAATTAACCTTAGGGTGATACTACCAAAATAAATACTTTTATTTTTTAATAATCATTTACTACAGTTACAACTTCTATGGTCTATACAAATTCATCGTCAAAAATGATGTCTTTTTTATGAAATAAGGGGGCAAACGAGCAAACGGGTCACCTGATGAAAAGCAACTTCCGTCGCCCATGGACACTCGCAGCATCAGAAGAGCTGCATGTGCGTTGCCGGCCTTTTAAGAGGGAATAGGGTAGGGTAGGGAAGGGAATAGGGTAGGGGATTGGGCCTCCGGTAAACTCACTCACTCGGCGAAACACAGCGCAAGCGCTGTTTCACGCCGGTTTTCTGTGAGAACGTGGTATTTCTCCGGTCGAGCCGGCCCATTCGTGCCGAAGCATGTCTCTCCCACGTATAAAATTAATAAAGTGCCTTCCAATTAATATAGTGCCGGGGGAATAAATACATCGTGGCGACCAACATCTAAACACCATATTATTATAGCGCCGCCCTGTCAAACTCGTACAATAATGATGAACTAAAGCATCCTTCCCTTGTTGTTGACGGTCTACAAGTCTATGAGTACGGTCTATGACGCGCGGACGTCAGCGAAGACATTTTTTGAGAATAGCGTTCGTACTGAAGTGGTGTAAGTCCATAGGCAGTCCTATGATGTCAGGTGTGATATCTTTTTTCTCCGGTAGTTTACCGTGTTCTGTCCATAATAAAAATTGAAGCTATTTATTGGATATACCGGCCAACTTGACGCATCATTCTTTGTAATTTTTATCAAAAAAACCGTGAAAAAATCTTGATTCACATTGTTAAACAAAATCGAAATTTTAGTTCTCCACTCACAACAGCCTAGCGAGAGGTATCCCTCCGAAGAAACACTCCGTAAATTGCCGAGAATAGAATAAGTCGTAACCTCACAATTCCGAATTTCAAAGGTGAGTAGCTCCAAAACTGGGGGACTTCTTGTTGTGGTGTTGGTACAGGGGGGTAATCAAATGATCAATGAACGTTATAAACAGCTACTTCATTAAACTTTTTTTAAAATATTTTGATAAGATATAAGATATACGCTGATGCATTTAGCTGGCACGCGCATTGTTACAATATTATTTGTTTTTCCTTCATGTACATTGTACACTTCAAAATTACAATTATTTACAATTTATAGTCCGTGCAATCCACGAAGACGCGCCCCACTATTCCTCCAAATTGTTTAATAAATAGTATATGTGTGCAAGCTTTCGCCAATGTTGAGTGTTGTCGGTACGCACTAATTACCTATCAGTACTCGCTCAGACTACAATAAATAGACCAATTAAGAAAAAGCGTCACGATCAAAGTTAAAGATATTCACTCAAAAAGTGGTGGCGCGCTTCTTCGTGGATTGCACGGACTATACTTATATGATGCTTTGTCCATTTTGTAAACAATTATTAGTTTAAAATATATTTTTTGCCCTTTCTGTCTGTCTCTCGCTCTTCGGCGCTAAGTCTAAGAACTTGGCTGCTAAGACATATCTAGTATTTCTAGATCTATAGGTCAAACTACATAATGAGTTCCGTCTGTGTGCGCATTGTCGATTGGCAAGAATCCAACACCACTGATAAATATAATAAATTCTGTCAAATCGACAATATGGGCCTTATGCATTTTTATGCTCTGTCTACGAGGCAATACGTTTTATAATTCTATGCATTTTTGAGATGAATTTTAACCATCGAAATATTGGTATGGAAGAGTAACTGAGTCAAAAAAGTGTTTCCACGAAATCCTTATAAAGGTTAGGGTTACTAACTGACCAGATAAAAGCCGGTCTAGACCAGATTTTTAGACCGGACCCGGATTTCACGTCATCTTTTTGTCATACTTGCATGTCCAACAGATATTAGTTCGCTCAAATATTATGAAGCTGCTCATTTTGTATTTTAAGGGGGTCTAGTTCGAAAAACGGACGATTTTCAAGATTTAAAAGTGAAAGGAGATATACAAATATAGTAATTTAAATTCTGAAAAAAATATATGTGTTAGTTAAGGATCTAACACAGTGGAATGTATATTCCATTACACAATATCATCAACTTCACTCGATAGAAAAAAATCCCAAAGTTACCTCTTCTTTGAACGAAATTGCCATACTATGTCCAAATTACTTGGAATTTTCAGGTAATTTTTGTACTGAACGAAAGACAAATAATATATCTAGGCAGTCTCCATTTTTTTAATCCGATTAAATTATGTATAAAATAACGACGATCAAAAATCTATAAAATTGCAGACGCAAAGGCCTCGGCAGCAGTGTGACCACTTTTAGTAGATTTCTACTTTTTTGGTAGATTTGAGGCAAATTGAACTGCGATTTAGTAGTGCAAATTCATTTAGTAGATTTCGGTAGAAAATCGGTATTATGGAACAGTCTTACATGATAATCCAAAATGCAAGTATCAAGGCAAAAAAAAAAAAAACTCTTGGTCCATACAACACTCAAAACTGGCAACACAGAAAGATGGGAAGTCTTTCAGGGGATTTCCCGTAACTAATACAGTGCTATACCGGTTTCTTTTCCACATACAATGATAGAATAGGAGGAAATTGATCTGTCATTCAATTCTGTATTGGTCATTTCTTAGTCGGTGTTTTTACTGTTTCAACTTTCAAGTATATTTTGTGAACGTGAAAACTTAAGCAATTTTGCTAAGCATAACATGCTTTGCCTTCTGGTATCGAACGCAAAATGTGAAGGGATTTTTTCAGCTATTAATCAAGACCAAAGATCGTAATAGATTTTGTAATAAAAATGTACGTGCAATCACGCTAGAGAAATTATAAATAATTATGGGAATGGTAGGTACACGTTTTAAACCGGAAGCCTCCATGTCACAAATTATGAAAAATGAAAAAAAATTGTATAAAAATGTTAAAAAAGATGATAATGAGAATAAATAAGTATTGCTAATTTTTTCCACATTTTCCTCTATTTGTTATATAATATATATTATATAGCCTATAGCCTTCCTCGATAACTGGGCTATCTAACACTGAAAGAAAGTTCAAATAAGCCCTTTCATATAATTTCCCCTGTTTTTTCCACATTTTCCTCTATTTATTTGCTTCTACTAGTCTTAGCGTGATAAAATATAGCTTATAAATTTCCGCAATCAATAGGCTATCTAACACTGAAATAATTTTTCAAATCGGACCAGTAGTTCCTGAGATTAGCGCGTTCAAACAAACAAACTGCAGAATCATAATATTAAAAATATTATAAAATATGCAAAAGTACATATTATATCTGTCTATCTGTCTCTTTCTGTTTCTTCTTCACAACCAAACCACTGAACCGATTTTGCTGAAATTTGTTATGGAGATACTTTTAGTGCCGGGAAAGGATATAGGATACTTTTTTCACGTAAAGAACTTACGGGCGTCATCTAGTGATTAATAAACCTGGATTTTTAATGAAATAATATTTTTTGTACGAAATTTCATCTATTTTTAACGATATTAATATAGGTATTGCATTTGTCATTCTCTCACACCCCAACGAAGTAACCAATCGACTTGATTTTTGTCATAGACTCATTTAAAAGGGCAGAGAATAAAATAGGCTTCTTTTGGTGTAGAAAAACATTGTTTTCCCAAGGGAAGCGTGATATACCTAATCTATGTTTAATTTTTAATGACATTCTAAATCGAAAACAGTAAAATTATATTTTTTAGAGTTGAAATATTTTGTAGCAAATTTAATATTTATGTATATATTTTTTTAGTGTTTTACTCTATTTTTTAGTGTTTAAATATTTAGTAGTAAATTCAGTAAAAAAAATTATACACAAAAAATTTTTTTTAGTGTTTAAATATTTTGAAATTAATTTTTGTACAGGAACCTAGGAAATTACTATTTTAAGCTGAAAAATAACTCAAACATGTTAAATATTTTCGTATGAGAAAATGATTTTGGTATTACGTATGTATGAGAATTTCGAGGGTAACCCGGGCTCTTAAGGGGCCGGGCTACCCTCGAAATTCTCATACATACGTAATACCAAAATCATTTTTTAGTATTCAAATATTTTGTAGTAAATTTACTATTTATTTATATATTTTTTAGTGTTTAAATATTTTGAAGTTAATTTTTGTACAGGAACCTAGGTAATTACTATTTTAAGCTGAAAAATAACTCAAACATGTTAAATATTTTCGTATGAGAAAATGATTTTGGTATTACGTATGTATGAGAATTTCGAGGGTAACCCAGGCTCTTAAGAAATTTGATTGAAAAAAAAATCGACTTGAATATCCAATTTTGAAGGCGCATAGCAAAAAAAAATACAAATGCTATCAAGTGAATGTTTGGGAACACTTATTTTTTAATAACCATAAATAAAAAAGTGTAATTCGTATGTATAGGTTTGTCACTCAAAAATCTGTCATTTTTCTTTCTGTGTAGGTATGTTGTAGTGTGTGTAATGTTTTATTTGTTAAAAAATGTATGATAAAAGCATAATTTCAAAATAATATTAGCTCGATGCACTCCTTCACCATATAAACTAGGTATAAATGTGCAAAATTTCATTCACCTAAGTTACGTTTTCCCATTTTTCGTCAAAAGGGATACAAAGTTTTTCTCTCGCGTATTAATATATAGATATGAACAGGATGTTTTCTCTACCAGCCGAATGAATGGGCCAGCTTTCAAACTATGACAAGCCCTTGGTCAGTACAGAGGCATCATTAATGTTGGCATGAACATTGGATTTCTTATTCCTAAGTAGGATATCTGTGATAAGTGTCATAGTTATTCTTAACATAATTTTATGTTTTCAAGAGGAGAGCAAATACTGGCTTATAATAGGCAACTACAGAAATGGACACTAGCAAGCGAGATGAAGAACAATGTATGTGTTACATTTGACTTTCAAAAACTTTATGTGCTACATTTAAGCTTTCAAAAATTTTCTGTATTTAGCTTTACCGTTTTCGATTTAGCTTAAAAAAGGTACATGCTGTGGGATAGGTTTTGTAAATAATATGATTATTCGAAGCTCATTTTTTGATTTAGGGATCGATTTGTGAAATATGAAGTTTTAAAGTGGAAAAATCGTTAAGAGTCTCCACCCTTCTACCAGCTTAACGGTTGCTTCTGAAAATGTGAAAAAATTCACGGAAGTAGAAAATATGCTGAATTTAAATAGAAAACTATCACGGCTAAGAATACTTCATAATAATTGAGTTATAGGTGATCAACAAAAAAAATAGTATTCGATGAAGTATTAAGGGACTTTCAGTTTGACAAATTCCTTGGAACATAACTGAGATGATGTTGTTGTTGTAGTAGTGTAAAACACGTTATAAATGTACATTCATTGACTGTACAAAAATTATCAAAAACTAGCGGTACTACTCAGTATTTGACCCTATATTGCGCGTGGCCCGACACGCACTTGGGTGGTTTTTATAAATATTTCATCACTCGTTGCAAAATTATACAAAAAAAAAAAAAAAAACTTTAAATCGCTCTCCTATAAAGTACGGTAGCGTTTTTTCAGTTTCGATACTTTAGATAAAGTATCGAAACTGAAAAAACGGGACCATCGATTTATTATTGTTAACTAGGTATCAGTGCGCGAAAGGACTAGTTTAGCACTATTTGGTGCCATACTTATTTAGTCGACACTTGAATAAAATAACATTTCGCCCATGTTATTTTATTGAAGTGACTAAATAAGTATGTCACCATGGCAACGTCCATCGCTATCCTGTCGCACAAACAATGGTCGCCGTCAGTCTCGAGTTGTAATAATTTACTTTATAAAATAAATATTTATTCAACAAAATATGCACTTATCAACATAAAAATTAAAAAGTACCCAGAAGCCGATTCTCAGACCTACTGAATATGCATATAAAATTAGGTAAAAATCAGTAAAGCCGTTTCGGAGGAGTACGGTAACTAACATTGTGACACGAGAATTTTATACATCAGATGCATGAGATGAAAAAAAACAAAAAAAAATAATAATAATTACATCAGCGAAATCAGTGCAACATTGGATAAACCAATTCAACTGTTAATTTTTATGCGTGCAGCATGATATTATATGATTTATAGAGGTACTCATTAACATCACTATAAAGGAGTAAATAAATAAAAGAAACAAAATTCTAAATAAAATGAAATAGCTAATTAGACTACGGCTCATTTTTTGTATACTGTGGCTCGCTCGGGCCGTGCAGTCACGTGTTCCCCCCGCAGTAAGTTGCCCCGCACCTCGGCCCGATCGGATTGTTTCAAGCGAAGCTTCGTCGCTGCGAATACTTTTCTTTCTTTGGTCTTCCCGCCCTTAAGTAACTTAAATCAATGTTTATATGTTGCTGTTTTGTTGATTTCTCGTCACTCACAGTCAGTCGCTCACTTAGTAATTATTCTATAACTCATATTAACCCTTAATTCACTTCCTGAGTCCCAGGGACTCACATCAAAATTTAAAACGGCCATAATTCAAAAGTCTTAGCAGCTAGTTTCCTCCACGTCTCAGTACCTTCATGTAGTGACGCGGGCGACATGGTGCCGAGAGGATGAGTGTGTACATACCATATTTGGTGAGTTATTACGCCAAGTGAGTCCCAGGGACTCATACTAGTGAATTATGATATGATTATTTTTATATAATTATTAAAGTTTTAAAATGTTTATTTTTCACCGTTATTTTAATTAAAATTATGTATGCTTTATTTTTCTGTTGTAAAATTGTAGAATGGCTCAAAATAAAGGCTTTATCAATCTAAGAGAACACGGAGCAGATTCCATTCTGGAAGCCTGGCTTCAAGAAGATTTGGACGTAAAAATGACATTCCTGAAGATGTGAGCCACCCTGAAACAAATTAGCTGGGAGGGAAAGTATTACTATTTATGCCACTACAAAAGGAGAACAAAAACTGCTCATCTGTGCACAAAATGTCTGAAGCCGATATGTTTTACTTGCTCAAAAAGTACTTAAGAAGATTGTTAAACAAAATATTGATGAAATTTGTTTCGTTTCATAAAAACATACATTTAAAATATGTGAGTCCCAGGGACTCATAGAAGGTAATTACGTTAGTAAATTTCACCTAGTGAATTGAGGGTTAATTAAGGCCATCCCCCGAACAAACGACCTTGACTATACATTTGCCGCGTAGCCGAGATCACACCAAAACCCTATTTTTTTTACTTATCTTAGTTCAAAATTGACCTTAAAAAATTAAAACGTGGAATATTATGTAGTTTATGATATTGACGGTCTATTGGCGTGTGTTTCAAATAACAGTAATTTGTAAATACTAAGGAGATGCTGAATGTATGCTTGAATTTTAATAAATCGGTTTTACTTTGGAAGCTGATATCATTAGTATAATAAACAAAAATAGAAAATTTAAAACGTGGAAAGGAAAGTTGATATGCTGAAGATTATTGCTGTATTTTTGTTATAGCTTTGTAGCTTCCAAATTATGAGTTTATAAGCCCCTAAATACGGCAAATTACGAAATCTCCGTAGGGAACGCCCTTAATGTTGACACTTAAAACTGTAATTTACAGTCACTCGTTTAAATACTACCCTAAATTTTCATTGCCTATTTGCCCTAGTTATTTCAGTTGACAGTTACTAATAGTACAGTTACTAATATTTAAACGATCCTTCTGTAGTATTGTATTTCGACGATATGAACCAATTAGGAAATAATATGAATATGAAATAGTTTTTGAGTTACAAAGTGGCCACAAATACTACTTGTAATACCTATACATGGATAATATAATTATTTATTAATTCTTACTCATCCGCTGAACCGATTTTGCTTAAAATTTGGTATGAAGATACTTTAAGTACCTCCATACTACCGGACAAGGAATTTATAGGAATTAAAAAGGTAGATCTTTCATTCACAATTATTAATAAAACACATAAACCTGAATTCACATACGCTAAAAGTTTTTAGTTGGAAAGTTATTTTCAACTATTTCACTAACTGAAGGATGTAGGTAAACATAGGAGGGGACTTACTCCGAAACGATACGATTTCGATTTCGATCGTGATACTCTGAAGGAACTCGAATCAAGATTGATATCGCAGTGAGCGAACGTGACCAAAACGTATCATATCGATTAGCGAGTTTAAATAAAATTAGGAGGTAAACCAGAAAACGAGTTACCTGATGAAAAGCAACTGCCATCGCCCTTCGGAACTCGCAATATCAGAAGAATTGCAGGTGCGTTGCCGGCCTTTTGAAAGGATTCTACGCACTCTTTTTGAAGGTTTGGAGGTCGTACTGGTCCGGAAATACTGCTGATGACAGTTCGTTCCAGAGTTTTACTGGATTGGGATAATGTTAACCAACCACCAAGTTCGCGATCTAACACTGTAGTTACACTGTTACACACTGAGCTATTAAAAACTACTGCGATCGAGTTGATTCGATTCTCGATTGCGTCTTGACTTCGTGAGTAGGGGCAGTTTTTCACCCAACCGCCGCCTAAAGGCCGGAAAGTATGAAAATATTTTGTTATGCTCGCGGAAAGCTAACTTAATTTTCTGAATTTTTCGCAGTTTTTGTCACGAATATTCGAAAATAGCTTGAAATTTTGTTGTCTGCTTGGTTTTAAATTTTACTTTTAAATAATAAAATGTCTATCTGTGAACAGTGTTCAAAATAATTTGTAAGTAACTTATATTAGTATGATTTTGTTGCTTTGCTTACATAATAATTTTAGTCTGGACGCAAAAATAGATCTTACTCTGATTTTATAAATGTATCTGTCTGTCTGTTACCCCTTTAGGTACGCTTTGACCGCTGCAGTGACCTAATTTTAAAGAAATTAAATGTCACGTAGTGGTCACGTATTTAATTTATTTCATTTTGAGGCCTGGCAAAAGATGAAACATATTTTACCTCCTCCGGGCGGAAAGCGTCAACTTTCTTCCCGCTGCGCTTACCGATGTTGCCGTTTTCCGCCTCCGTCGATGAGAAAAATAGTATACGCACCACTGACAGGAAATTAGAAAGCCTCAGATCACATGTTTGTTTTTCACAATTACATTTGATCTGAGACATTTCTTATTTTCCTGCCCTAGGTGCGTAATGTAGGTACTATTTTATCCACAAAACGATTTCGAAACATGTGTCTAAACACACTATGTCGAAGTTCCGCAGCGGAATTTCCGCATGATTCCGCCTGCAATGTATTTTAAATTACCGATGACACACTATATGCCGAAATTCCGTCGCGTCATATTGTATGTGTTTGACATTGCTGACGTAATCTTGCGGAATTTCCGCCGCGGAACTTACCCTCTCTTTCTTTGTATTGAGCGAAATAGAACTTTGTCTTTTTTAGTACTTAGCAGATCCATTCATCCTCTGTTATATACTGATAAGTGATAATAAACAAGGATGTCCACAGTTATGTGTTAAATGACACATAAGTTGGTTCCGAATTTGCAGTGCACTTTAAAAGATTAAGCTGTAACTGTAAACCGAAATGGACTTTAAACTTCGAAGATAGAGTTTAAATTCCATTGCAAATATACTCAATTTTCTACGAACTAAAATAGACTTTAGTGCTCGGACATAGAATGTGTTTTAGCTCGTGGCTAGAGGTTGTTTGTGCAAGTTTGAGAGGTCACACATTACAGTACAAACTGCACAGCGACAGTATAATATATTTTTAAAAGGAAAACTTTTTAAAACGTCTGCCAGACTTGCATGCCACATACTTAAAAGGACACCGGTCGTTGAACTTTAGAGATTTACAAAAATGCTTGTTATTTTGGAGAGAAAATGTCTACTCAGGAGAAAAAGATGTATACTCCCTTACCTATATGACGTAAAGTCACATTACTTCTACTTTCCTCCTAATATTATTTAAAACCTTCCCTGAACTTCCACGAATATTCCAGAAATGGAACGCGTTCAATGCACACTGAACCGGTTCAAAACCTATAAACGCGATTATAACATCGAATTGCATTTCACCAACATAAACTGAACGCGTTCACAGCAAATCCGAGTTTTATCTTCTGAACGCCCAAAGTCCGAAGTTTAACGTCGTAAAACCCGTTCAAGCCTGTCAGTGTAGTGTCATGGCGGAACGAAAAAGGCAAAAGAAATGTCAAGATGACAGTTTTGACACATGCGTTTGGTTAGTTTCTTGCTATTTTGTTGTGAAATTAACGTGACAAGGCTTCAAAGTGATGAAAGCATGTAAAATAATCACGTGACGTCGAGTACCTAAACTTAGATTTATTAATCGCGAATCGCGATCAAAAGAAGTTTGCGAAATCCATTTGAAACAGAACGAGATTAACGTCACCGTGTGAATGCGTACAATGAGAATTAAGTTTTATAAAACGAAGTTTTAAGTGTGTTTGGTGAAATCGCACCTAAAAGTAGCTAAATCGATTCGTTCTTGAGTTTTAACGAGACTAACAAAATTTAAAATTCATTTTTATTTTTATAGATAGGTAGATAGATGGGCGAGGCCGCCAATTTTTGCTGATTTTGCAATTATTTTTCTCCGCCCTTTGTATTTTAAAAAGTATTGTGTTTATCTTATGCTCGAAAACTGATTCTAACGAAGAAAACAAAGTGCTCAAGCATGCATTAGAATTATTTGAGTTCCAATAATAGTCTAAAAATATATTTACAATTAAACATAAAAAAAGGTAAGAAAATAGCTTATATGAATACTTATATAAATGGCTATTACCTCATCTAATTCTTATAGTATTTTTAGATAACTTTCTTTATAAACTTTTTCAAATCAAATGAATCGTTAGAAACATCAATTCTACCCCACATTTTAAACGTCATCAATAATACCGATTTATTGTTATCGTTGGGTGTTAGGGAAGGTAAAATCGGGAAGTGGCAACGCTGAGTTTTTACGTATTCTACGGAAAATCTCGTAATATTCGCCATTTCTCGACAGTTCACATTTGAACCTTAGTCGGGCTGTGTACACAATTTTTTCAAAGTTTTTTTGTGACACAAATGTAAGTATTACTGTTTCACATAAAACGATCAATGCATCATGTGAGTAGTCAAAAGGGCCATGTTTGGGGCTATAATACAAACCGCATTGTGTATTATTTACAGAGATAAATTTGATTTTGTCTACGCTATGATAGCCTCTACGCTATCATTTTGGTGCTCCAACGGCATATTTCTCAACGCTATGATAGCGTAGAGAAATAAATTCCCTACAATTTAGGTGCTCCAACGTCACAAGCGGCGTAGATTTTCTTTCTCTCGCAAAATTTTTCTACGTCATATCAGCAAAAATTGGCGGCCTCGCCCAGATAGTCTTATGGCCCGTATTCACTTTCATTAGTAATAAGTGCAAGTGATTAGGGCAAGTGATTAGTTACTAGGAAAAAGTAAGTGTGGACAGCGACTGTTTAGTGCAAGTGATTAGCCGGCTGCGTAGTAACGTGATTAGTTCTGTATTCACTTTGATTAGTGATTAAGTGCAGGTGACTAGTACAGGTGGTGAGTGATTAGTAGAAAGTAAGTGTGGACAGCGACTGATTAGTGCAAGTGACTAGTCGGCTGCGTAGTAACGTGATTAAAAGCGTGTTCTATTTTTTGCGAGTGCAAGTGCGTGACAGATGAAAACCAATTTTGATTTCGTTTGACAGCTCGAGATTGTTATTATTATTCCGCTAGGTATATTAACTTTATGGGCCAGACTGACGTGGTGTGCCGTGTGAAGCGTCCATAGATACAGTATATCATTATTAAATAATATACCTATTAAAAGTACAAAAGGACACCCTTTCAATTACTTCCATATTAATCCATGCTTATTACTTACTAATATACTAATAATATTATAAATGCGAATGTGTGTCTGTCTGTCTGTTACCTCTTCACGTTTATACCTCAGAAGTCAGAACCGATTTTGCTGAAATTTAGCATGGAGATACTTTTGAGTCCTGGGAAAGGACATATAAAAATACTTCGTGGTCTTTATATATAAAACTCAAAGGTGACTGACTGACATGTTGATCTATCAACGCACAGCCCAAACCACTAGACCGATCGGGCTGAAATTTGGCATGCAGGTAGATGTTATGACGTAGGCATCCGCTAAGAAAGGATTTTGATCAATTCTACCTCCAAGGGGTGAAAATAGGGGATCAAAGTTTGTATATAACAATACTTCTTAACGCGAGCGAAGCCGCGGGCAAAAGCTCGTTTTTAATAAAACCAATATTAAAAATGAAGGACATGTCAAAATGGCAGTTTTATTTTTGAAACTAAGACGCTCGTGTTGACAGCTACTACTGAATTTACTAAATTAAATTACTAAAGAGCCACTAAACAAGAATTGGACACTACTTGCACTACACACCTGCACTCCACTGCCTCAATTACTAGTCACTTGCACTTGCACTAATCAAAGTGAATACATGCCTTAAGACGCTCGTGTTGACAGCTACTACTGAATTTACTAAATTAAATTACTAAAGAGCCACTAAACAAGAATTGGACACTACTTGCACTACACACCTGCAATCCACTGCCTCAATTACTAGTCACTTGCACTTGCACTAATCAAAGTGAATACATGCCTTTAGGGTCTGGTCTCAGCGAAGCTAGTAGAGACGAGGCGGAGCATAAAAGCAGTAGAAAATTGAAATGTCAAATAATGTAAAGCCTCTTGACTTATCAATTTTGTATCGCTATTATGCGCGGCCGCGCTTCGCCTCGTTTTGTCACGTTTTGGAGGAAAGTAGATTGTTATGTTTCTTAACTTCATCTTAAAAAAAGAATTCACATTAAGTGAAGCTGATTGTTACTTGTGTTTTAACCGACATCAAAATAAAAGACGGTTTCTCAATTCGACCGTAATATTTATTGTGATTGTTTGTAGAAACAATCATTAAGAAGAAGAGCGTCCGTGGCCTAATGGGTAGACCTTTGCTTCGCACTCGCAGAGGGTGCAGGTTAAATCCCAGGTGGAGTCTTGTACCAATGAGACATTTTCTGATCTCAAGTACATAATACGGACGCTCGTACGGTAAAGGAAAAGTTCTTTCCTCTGGACTAGACCGACTATGTTGCGAGAATGCCGTATGCGCTTAGGCAACTATACAGACATTTAAAATCTTGTCCCAGGCACTACAGTATTTGAAGAGTGGTTACTTCGCTCTGAAAATACTGTATAAATCATCCACAATGGATGTAAAGGCCTAGGTTTTTGATAACTTTATTTTAATTATTTCTTTCCTTGTAAAGAAAATATTTCAAAGGTATTCCCTTGATGAAGGAATACTATTTAAAGTCGGTTATTGTTAAAAATACTATAATCTAAATAAAGCTTCATAGATTTATAATATCATTTTGATATTACTGTCTAACACAAGAGTAACATTTTAAACTGAAATAAACTAGAATGTAACTAAGTTTTGATAAGTCCACAAATTTAATCCATTATTTAACTTTGAATTAACAGCGATTCGTGCCAAGTTAATTCTCTGAAAACACCGGTATTGAAAAATGATTCGATTAGTAGACGAAATTAAGTTGTGTTTAAACTTTAACTTCATGAAAGTTAAGATTAAATAACATGTTTTAAGGCCCAATTTCACCGTCTGTTAGAGTTAACAGCTTGTTCAATTGTCATGTCTTCTCTTTCAGTCATGTGAAAAACATAAGGGGTAGAGATCAACTACGATAACTTGGCGCGCCCCTCCAAAATTCAAAACGTTTGAAGTGCGTTGTCTTGCGCGGTCGGCTAGTTATGGTTAGTTGAGTTTTTTTTTTAAATTAAATAAGGGGGCAAACGAGCAAACGGGTCACCTGATGGTAAGCAACTACCGTCGCCCATGGACAACGTTGCCAGCCTTTTAAGAGGGAATAGGGTAATAGGGGAGGGTAGGGATGGGAAGGGAAGGGAATAGGGCAGGGTAGGGGATTGGGCCTCCGGTAAACTCACTCACTCGGCGAAACACAGCGCAAGCGCTGTGTTACGCCGGTTTTCTGTGAGAACGTGGTATTTCTCCGGTTGAGCCGGCCCATTCGTGCCGAAGCATGGCTCTCCCACGTATGGTCAACAGGTCAACAAATCTTGGTAATAAGTGACATTAACTGAAATATAACGTGTACTGTGATTGGTTGAATGCTTACTACATACAAACTCTTTCATAAAGATGTGACGACACACATTGAAACAGTCATTTGGAGGAGCGCGCCAAGTTATCGTAGTTGATCTCTAACGTGATACTAATTCGAGCATTAACTTTAACAGTCGTTGGTGAAATTTGACCTTAGGATGAAATAATTGTACTAGATGCCGCCCGCAAATTCCTTGCCCCAAAATTCGTTTATCGCGCGGGAACCGTACATTTTTCCGGGATACAAAATATCCTATGTCCTTTCCAAACATACTTTCGCAAGATTATAATATTATATCTTTATATCTTATATCTAATATTATAAATGAAAATGCGAAAGTGTGTCTGTCTGTCTGTCTGTCTGTCTGTCTGTCTGTTACCTATTTACGCCCGAACCGCTGAAATTTGGTATGGAGATACTTTGAGTCCCGGGAAAGGACATAGGATACATTTTATCCCGGAAAAATGTATGGTTCCCGCGCGATAAACGAATTTTGGCGCAACGGAGTTGCGGGCATCATCTAGTATTATAATAAAAGTATAGATACGGATATGGATCAATAAAATTTCACGTCCATGTATGTTGTTGGAACGAAGTTCCTTATCGCGCGTTGCGAAAGGGGGCTAGACCGACAAAGTTGTAACGACACTTTTTTATTAGTACCTGCATAGAAGGGGCAGAGGGCGTTGATAGTATTCCTGGGCGTCAACTAGATGGCGTTTTGAGAATAAACAGTGACATTACCGGACGTGAAAACTTCGTTCCATCCCGGTGCCCTTGACACCTCTCAAGTTTTTTTTTTATAAAAAAGTAAAATATGTTTTGTAATAGAGATAGCCCTACTTTTCCCCGTGATAATAAGAAGTCCTTCCTTTCCTGTTTATAATATTATAATATTAGAAATTAGAATATATTGTTCCATATTCCACGTTTTGTAACAAACGTAACGTAACAATTTACCTGCAAACTCAATAACGTAAGACAAATTGTGTGCCCCGAAATCTGACAAGGCTAACGGAAAATGGGCGATGTTATTAAAATATTAAGTTACGATATGCCGTATCATGATTGTACAGGAAATAACAACGGAACCCTATATAAATGGCAACCCCGAATACGCTTAAAACAGGCATGTTAGGCTGCGTTTCCACCGAAGCTGAGCTAAGCAGCGTTTCGAGGAATGTGTTTTTTGAGATCCAATAGTATCCTTGCCCTGCTGGCCTATTCTGTATCGTATATTTTGTGAGTTAATCACTGAGAGTAACAAAACGGAGGAGTGAGTAACGGAAAGTCTCACTTTTGTATTCACTATGCACAAGTTACCTACTGAGTTGGTACGGTTTCTAACCAAATCTTCTTTCTTAACTTTTAGGGCAGAAGCATGCAATTTACCTTATATTTTTTATCGATAGTTCTTAATATCATTAAATATGTATTCACTAAAGCAAAACAAGCTCATCGCGCCACTTTTTCCTGGGTCTGCCCCTGTTTCGCCGACCGTTCGGTAGCCACTCCGTAACTAGACGCGCCCATCTGTCCGGGTGCATGCGGGTGACGTGTCCTGCCCAGTTCCATTTTAAGCCAGCCGCTTTCCTGCCCACGTCCATAAGCCTCGTTTTGGAGCGCGGAATAGTGTTTCGGATACGCACCCAAGATGCTGCGCTCCATAGCTCGTTGACAAACTCCGAGCCGGGACTTCTGTAAGTCGGTCAAGGACCAAGACTGAGCACCGTAGGTTAGGATGGGCAGGATGCACATATCGACGAGTTTACGAGCTTACGTGCAGACAAAGAGTGGCCAAATACAACGAAGAATAGAGACACGTGGAAACAGGCAGTGGAGGCCTTTAAAGTCCCAGCTGCAGTGGGACACTAACGACTGTTAATAATAATAACTAAAGCAAAATGGCAGCATATAAGTCCGACTCCGAGTCGAGTGAGCGTGCGAAGTGGACGTGTCGCAAAATAAATAATAAAATTAATAAATCTAAATCAATGTATTCTAAGCTGTGTTAGCATATGTCATAAAGTGCATAATTGAAAAAATCAGCGCATCGCATTACTACCTTGTTAAACTGCGTTGATACCAGCGGCGAAGCCCCTCTCCACCTGGGGTAAACAGGACAAGCTCTGATTTTTCAACTCGTTCCCACACTACATTAAGTGAGTAACAAAAACCTGTTATATCGTTGGTTGCGAATTACCATGGATGTACTCCGCTCACCTACTAGAAGCGACATGAGCGTCGAACGTAGTGACTCGCAACCAAACTTATCAGAAATGCCTAGCGCATCGGTATCGCATTCTTCTACAATTACTTTTCGAAATAAGCGCAAACATTATGATGAAGATTATATCCAAGTTCAAGGTCAGCTTTTTGATATACAGCAAAAAATGGTCCAAATGATGTCGCTTCTCACCACTTCAATTGAGTCGCAGAAAGAGACCGCTAAAGAAATAAGAAGTGATATTGCGACTATTAAATCTGAGATTAAAGTTATCAAAGACACGATGCAACTTACTGATCAGCAGATACAAGATGTCGTTAAAGTGCAAGGTAACATCCAGGATGAAATTTTTAGTCTCGCTAACCGTACACATCATACAGAGGAAAAAGTGTCATGCTTGGAATCTGAGTTGCAATCCTTAAAACTTAACACGGATACAAATACGAAATCAGAATTTTGTGCAGTATTATCTGAATTAAATGAGCAGAACATAAGACGAAAAAATATACTGATTTCTGGTATACCCGAACCACAATCATCCAATTCCAAAGAACGTATTCACTCAGATAAAGCTAAAATCTCTGGAGTTATAACGGAGATTATTAAAGATTGCCCAGAACCAAAGAAACATATGCGTATCGGTAGATACAAACCTGATGCGAATCGCCCAATTAAAGTTTTCTTTGAATCGGAAGAAACTGCAAAGCAAATTTTGCGCAATAAAAGTAATATTAAAAATAACGACATCAAAATTCATCCAGACCAAACACCATTTCAACGAACTCAACTTAAATTACTTAATGAAGAGTTACAACGTAGGATAAGCGAAGGAGAGAAAGATCTGCGAATAAAATACATAAAAAATATACCTAAGATTATAAAAGTCACCCCAAAAAACCCAAGACTATAGACATTTTCGATAATGAAGAAGAATCTAATACCTATCAAATTATTAACAACTACAGTGATCTCACTATGAACGAAAAATCATTGAGGTTCTTCTATGCTAACATTCGAAGCATGGTAACACCAGGAAAATTCGACGAATTAAAATGTATTCTTCAGTCGATGCAACATACAGTTCATGTCATAATATTAACTGAGACTTGGATCAAATCTAATGAAGAAGCTAAAAGATTTCAATTAGACGGATATACCCATTACTGTCAGCATAGAAAAACTACCATAGGGGGTGGGGTATCAATATATATTCATAATAACCTCAAACATTGTATAACAACTGAGTTTGAAGAGGATGGAAACCACTTTTTATGGGCACACATAGATAAATTTTCATTAGATATTGGTGCAGTTTATAAGCCGGGAAGAACTAATGCGAAAAAATTCCTAGAGACACTTTCACCACAACTATACGAAAGAAAAAGAGCTGTGCTGTTTGGTGATTTCAACTTAGACCTACTAAATCCAGATAACTCAGTTGAGGAATACAGTAACATACTAACAGAACATAGCTTCCAAATAATCAACAAAGTAAGCCCTGAATACTGTACTCGTGAGACTCCGCAGAGTAGAACCCTTCTCGATCATGTATCCACAAACTTAAAGAATAATAAATATCATCTAGCTGTTATTGAATCATCAATGTCTGACCATAAGCAAATCTATTATGAAATAAAAAAGCACCAAATTAAACCCAAACAAAAACAAGAATACGAAACAGTAGACTACAAAAAGCTATACGAATTAATAGATAAGACAAACTCAGAAAATAAACATAACAGTGAATACCAAAACTTTGAACATAAATTTTTAAGAACTATAGAGGGCTGCAAGATAAAAAAAAACAAAATTCTAAACCCACCAAAACTAGACTGGATAAATAAAGATATTATCAGAGAAATCAACTACAGAAACAAATTATGGCAAAATTTAAAGACTAACCCAGAAAACAAATACCTCAAAGAAGAATTTACAAAACAAAGAAATCTAGTGACATACACAATTAAAAAAACGAAAAAGGAATACTATAACAAGAAATTTTTAGAGTGTAAAACTAATCCAGCTAAGATGTGGAAGCTTATAAATAATATCTGTACCAACAAAACCAAAGAAAGACATATAATACCAAAACTAGAAATAGAGGATGCTGTATTAACGGATCAAAAAGACATTTGTGAATGCTTCAACAAGTTCTTCTCGACAGTAGGAGAGCAATTAGCACTCAAAATCCCGATTCAACATCACCATGAAAGGATCTGTACTAGTCAGGAGAGGACTCACACTAGTCAAGAACTTACTACAATGACACCAACGACTGTAGACGAAGTGATTAGAATAATCAATAATCTAGATCCAAACACCAGTGCCGGCATAGACAATATTACTACTAAGTGTGTTAAAAGTGTCAAAACGCTCATAGCTCCAGAGTTAACTCAATGTATAAACAATTGTCTAGCTCAAGGTATATTTCCAAATAGTCTTAAGATCGCTAAAGTGACTCCTATCTTCAAATCAGGCAAGAAAACCGACCCCAGTAATTACCGACCGATTTCCGTATTACCCGTAATGTCGAAAATTTTTGAAAAGGTTATTTATAATCGACTTGAATCTTACTTAAACTCAATTAATTTTCTATATAATAAACAGTATGGCTTCAGGCCCAAATCTAACACACTATCGGCAACCGTAGATATAATAACAAAAATAAAAAACAATATTGACTCCAAAAAAATTGCGTTAGGTATCTTTATTGATTTGAAAAAAGCATTTGACACAGTTAGTCACAAAATTCTATTAAATAAACTAGCTGAAATTGGAATAACTGGCAATGCTTATAATCTTTTAAAATCTTATCTAACTGATCGATATCAAATAGTTAAACTCTCAGAACATAAAAGCCAACCCAGATTAATAACGTATGGCGTTCCGCAAGGCTCAATTTTAGGACCACTGCTTTTTCTTATATATATAAATAATATAAGCAAACTAAAATTAAACGGAGACCTGTCATTATATGCTGATGATACTTGCCTTTTCTATTTTGGCCATAAACTAGACCTTATTTTACAAGAAGCGCAAGACGACCTAAATATGTTAAATAGATGGTTTCTCTCAAGTCTACTTACTATCAATGTAGCTAAAACAAACTTCATAATTTTCTCAGCTAAAAATAAAAAGATACAAAATTTTACTCCCCTAAAAATTAATGATAAAATTATAAATAAAGTAACTAACGAAAAATACTTAGGTCTCAATTTAGATAACAAACTAACTTGGAAACCACATATAGAAAAAGTAAAACAAAAAATAAATTCACTAACGGGCGCGTTGCGCGGAGTAGTTGGATGCCTACCGCAAAAAATACGGTACGTAATTTATAACTCGCTAGCTAAGTCACATATAGATTACTTGATCGAAATCTGGGGGTCGTCTGCTAAAACCAACCTTAAACCCCTTCAAATCGCCCAAAATAGATTAATTAAAATATTATTTCACTATGATTACCTGACACCTACATCAAAAATTTACAAAGACACGAAGATTCTAAATATTGAACAAACATACAAATATTACTCTTGCATTCTTATCCGTAAAATTCTAAACAAAGATATACACACTAATATTACATTTACAAAAAAGAAAAATATACAAACAAAAGTGTTAAGAAGTGCTAATAACTTAATTTTGCCGATACCAAGAACAAACTACGGGAAGAGAAATGTCACGTACGAGAGTGCACAGCTATACAATAACTTACCAAAGTCGATCAAGGAAACTAAAAGTATAATCACGTTTAAAAAATTATTAAAACATTATCTACAAGAACAAAAAACACAATATTATAATATTTAAAAAACTGAACAAACTTCATATTTCCCTATTGCCATATAACAAAATAAAATAAAAATTACGTAAATTAGATAAGTAGTTTTGGAGATTCGCGAATATAAACATAAAAACATACATACATACATATATACAATATACATACATACTGAAAGAACTCCTTCTTTGAAGTCGGTTAGTGATTAAAATAAATAAAACAAATGACCTCCTAAATTACATGGATTACTCATCAAACCTACAAACATTTAGTGTCATATCTAGTCGGAGAAACTTTAGATCAATGTACAACCACTTATGCATGCTGTGACAACTGGCCTTATCGATAAAAAAAAAAATACCCTCAATTGCAATGATATTTTTTTTTTCTTTGCTTACGCTATGGATAGTTAAGTTTGTAAATTTAACAGATTGTAATCTATATTCTAATGCTCGCTCGATTTGATTTGATTTGTAATGTACTTTGTTTGTATTTCTTTTCATTGTCTTTCTCATGTAAGTGAATTTATGTAAATTCTTAATGAGAATAAATGTCTTAAACCTTAAACCTTATATAATTACAAACTCAATGAAGTGACTAACCCATTTTTAACAACAGCTAAAGAGTAGGTTTTTTCAGCGTGGTTATGCAAATGGAGCATTTATAATGGTTCTCAAAAACATTACTCGCAACGCAGCTTCCCTCAGCTCCGGTGGAATTTGGAAACCAATGATGGAAAACTCAAAGCAGATATGTTACTACCGCGCGCGTTGTGAAGATTCAAATACAGCCCAATTGGGTCGTCTGTTTAATGTTATTTAGTCTGCATCGAGCGCAGTCACCAACGTGCCGCGTCTTGTCTTACCTGAATAAACTGAAAATGACGTCGTGCGTGTTTCTAAAATGTACCAATTATGACTCAAAAGAAAACAAAACACATGGAATCTCTTACCACATATCTTGATTGCAATAAATACCTCGATTATTTACATTTTCAATTATTTTTTCGAACAATCTGGAAAAAAATCGAATTTTCGTCATAGCTCAGGCGAAGAAAGAGACAGCGATACGATTCGACGTTTAAAAATAGAACTGTCTCTTTTATGTAAATGGTTTTTCGTATCTTTTGTTTCACTTATCTGTCAAATTTGTCAATGTTTGCAATTTTGAATTTGAAAATTGTTCGAAAGAGATTTAAGCCGGAAAATACTGGGTATGGACGTAACAGATCTGTATAAGTAGAATATCATTATTGGAAATGCACCCTTATGACATGTGTGTCTGTGTGTCTATTGTCAAAATGACATAAGGTGTCCCAGTGGTCATTGACCTTTTTAGTCTAGGTGCTATGTGAGAAATTAAAGACACAGACTATTATAGATTAATCTGAAAACCTCTAGTTAATTCCTAGAATGATAATCAACAACTTTTTATGAGTTTGAATTAGATATATTATACTTCATACATTCACTGGTCATTGCTCATCTAGTATGAAAATACGATATCGCCCTTCTAGAAACATCGGTCCCTTCATTGTCAATCGCAGTTTGTATAGTAACCGATCAAATGTGACAAGTTTTTATGACAGGGGTTTAACAACCGCTATGGACAGGCATTATGAGAATAGTTATTCATTTTGTTTTAAATCTGAGAGTTTTCTTAGCAAAAGTTCATCATAAATTGCTCGAGCTTAAGCAATAATTGCTGGAAGTTAAGCTTTATAGTTTATCGTAATAGTAAAACAGTCGTTGTAGCTCCCACATAAATTGTACAAGTCACCCAATTTTTACGAATGCAGTGTCATTAAGTTTGACATGAAGGAATATTATATCATTTTTTAAGGTTTGCTTTTTAAAAGTGAACTTTATTTACTAGACAAGAAGACATTTAATTAAATACCTTTTATCCTTCCAGAAGTTGCTAAACATTTTATCCACGTCCGTAGCATTTTACAGAGTGTCCTATTTCTTTAGAATATGGCACGTATTATGTTAGTGAGTTTCACCTATAATAAATTTTAAACATTAGATGACCCGGTGCACTTTGTATCACTTTCCTCCTTATAGAAAAAAGTCCAGGACTTTCACGAATATTTCAAGACTTAAATTAGTCAAATCGGTCCAGACTCCAGCCGTTTTCGAGTTTTAGTGAGACGAACAAAATTTAAAAATATTTTTTATTCTTAATGATTATAGAGTCAGTTTACATTACAGCGCGACGTGTATAGTCCGTCAAGAAAGTCACGATAGGCGGGAAAATTTTCTAAACTTTTAAGGCCGTCCCCCGAGCAAACGACCTTGGCCATACAATTGCCGCGTTGCTGAGATCGCACCAAAACCCTATTTTTTTTTATTTAGGTATCTTAGTTCAAAATTGTCCTAAAAAATTTAAAACGGGGAATGTGTAGTTTATGATATTGTCGATCTGTTGGCGTGTGTTTCAAATAAAAGTAATTTGTAAATACTAAGGAGATGCTGAATGTATGCTTGAATTTTAATAAATTGATTTTACTTTGGAAGCTGATATCATAAGTATAATAAACAAAAATAGAAAATTTGAAACGGGGAAAGGAATGTTGATATACTGAAGATTATTGCTGTATTTTTATTATAACTCTGTAGCTTTCAAATTATGAGTTTATAGGTAAGGCTTGAAATACGGTAAATTACGGAATCTCCGTAAGGAGCGCCCTTAAGGTGTATTTTTTTCTTTGTGTTTTCACAGATAACGCTTATTACATTTTAAATATTGTCACCTTGCACATTTTTATCTCGAATTAATAAAGTTTTCATATTTTTTATTTCATTTAAAAATTTTCCCGCCTGTCATGACTTTCTTGACAGACTATATAATAGTTGTGTTCCTTGTATAGAGTTCACTGCAAATGTAGTAGAGTAAGAGCCCACGAGGGCCAGACCTTCCTCCGTTTCGTTAAGCTGAAAGTTGACATGTTTGTGACCATTACAGAGGTAAGAACGACCAGCAAACAGTTTCGGTCGCGATTACTTTAGGAGGTATCCAGTTCTGAAGGTCTACTTGACCTTCGAGAAAGAGTAAAGCTCAATTTCATAGCTTATATTCTTCGCGGTAAGTGAGATCTCGTCTTCCAGTACCGGTAATTTTTTCCCTTAGGGTTGATTCAGACTGCAACGCGACGCGTAGATGCATTTCTAAAATATGGATTTGACAGATTCGCAAGACGTCTCACGCAATTGAAATCTGTCAAATCCATACAAAATGTCGCGCTGCGCCTCGCCCTGTCGCGTCACGTTGCGGTCTGAATTGACCCTAAGAAGGTAAGATCGTCAGCGAACAAAATATTGGATCCAAATTGAGCTCTGGCTTTGAAAAATTACATTTTGATCAAGATTAAACGTCCGTCTGAACTCTGAGGACACATTAAGACGAATGGCCGCTGAGAACATCTGCACTTTGTAACCGGCCAAGATATACTTTCATAATGGCTGTACTTATGTCGCTTGTTGGTCATAGAAGAATTATACGCCTCTGTAGTTCAGTGGTTTAGAGCGTAGCTCTTAGAGTCAGCTCAGACCGTAAGGCTTTGTCCACACTTGATCATTTTCGCGTATCAGATCTCCGTTGCGTAGCATCGAAGTGTATGTTCGGTACATTGGACGTAAAATGATCGCGATCACGATACACTTCGTATCATGATACACCCCAATCGCTATAAACCGCGTATCGGACACATGTCGTAACGGATACGCGTATCATGACCGGTAGAATGATCTAGTGTGGACGCATTTTTATGTCTGCACTCTGAGAGTTCTTGATATATTTTTCCGGGATAAAAAGTATTGTTACGTGCTAGGTTTCGTAGGATTCGGTGAGAAAGACCTGCTGACTTACTTGAAGACTTTATTCACAAACACTAGCTCACACAAATCACTAAGTCCAAACACTAAGCACTAGATCCAAATCACTGAGCACTATCACTGTCACTCACTATTGATCACTTGTTCTCACTTCGAAGTCGCCTTGATGATCGCTTGTATCAAACTGAGTTGACTGCCGGCTTGTTTATCTTTTATATGGCCCGCGTCGCCTTCTGGAACGTTCTATTCTGGATTGTTTACGTAAGCACGCAATTCAATAAACAAGGGTTGGACTTTTCTAGAAAGTACGCGCAACTGTCGCGCGCAGGTAAACAACTACCCGTATCCGTAACAGTATTATATATCCTTTCACGGGAATCACAGTATCTCCATACGAAATTTCTGCAAAATCGGTTCAGCCAACCATTCAGCAAACCCAAACGGGCGTGAAGAGGTAACAGATAGACAGACAGACAGAAAAACACACATTCACATTATTTATAATATTAAGTATGGATTGACACTTCAATCACGTGACACTTCAGACGTATCAAGTCATCCAAGTTACATTGAAATATGTCAATTCCATAATATGAAGGGTGTAACAAAACTGAGTGATATAAGTTTAGGCTGTGTATGTGTCCCTTATATTATAGAGTTCATCGTGAAAATAGCAGCGTTGTAAGAGCATTTTTTTGTGATTTGTATGGGCAAGTACCCCAGCGTCATGAATTTTCCCATACAAAGTTAAAAAAAAGTTTCTCTTTGAGCGCTGCTACTTACACAGCGAACTTTATATGTATTAGGGCTCCATTCCACCGCGGCGCACGGAGAGGCTACGCACGTGCGTCAAGCTTGGCATTGTAAGAAAATATATGTGACTGTGTCCACTGCAACCCACGGACACGCTACGCACGAATTGACTCAAGTCAAAGAAATAAATCCGTGCATGTCCACGCGTGCGCGTTGCCGTGCACAGCGTGCGCCGCGGTGGAATGGAGCCTTAAGAGACACACACACCATAAAGTATTTTCATTTAGTTTTGTTACGCCCAGTAAGGATTTAGAAATAATATCACGGCATCTACGCGTCACGTTGCGGTCTGAGGTGACCCTAAGATGTAGTTTCATAATGGCTGTACTTATGTCGCTTGCAGTTGGTCATTGAATATTATACACCTCCGTAATCCACTGGTTTGAAGGTCTTGACTTGGAGACAATCAAGGTTCCATTCCCGGGTTAGAAATGTGTATTAAAAAGATGATGCCCGCAACTCCGTTGCACCAAAACTCGTTTGTCACGCGGGGACCGTATATTTTTCCTGGACAAAAAGTATTATACTATATCTTTTCCCGGGACTCAAAGTATCTCCATACCAAATTTCGGCAAAATTGATTCAGCGGTTTGGGCGTGAAGAACATCTTCACAGACAGACAGGCAGACGGACAGACAGACACACTTTCGCAATTTATAATATTAGTATGGATAGGAGTTTCATAATGACTGTAGTTATGTTTCATAATGCTTGTTGCTCTCAGGTAAAAATATATACGCCTCCAGTCCAGTGGTGCAGAAGTCTTGACTTGGTCGTAGGTTCGATTCTCGCGTTGAAAAAGTGTATAAAGAAACTAGGAAATTCCCTAGCCGCTACGAGGACATACATACACTGCCAAAATTTGTACCTTTCATTTTGCCTTCTCCGTAATAAAACCAAAGCTATCCTTAACAACATCTGCAGCCGTTTAGTATAATAAAACACGGACTAAATATGAAACTAGAACTCAGACATGAAGCAGTTTAAAAGATTGAATAACTGTTGTTTCCGTAAATGCACTGTCTTATTTTAGTGCTAAACTCTGACATAATAAAATGTACTGTTCTCTCTATTGTACAGTTGAAGACACTACTTAAGAGCCCGTACTCTCTTTTCTACTGCTCTCTTCACACTCACGCCCGTCTTTCATATGCCAGGTGAAAAAGGACGATCGCCAAGTTAGCGGGCAGATAGAGGTTTTCTGTTTTTTAAAGGGTTTTTTATATTAAAGTGGTAAAAAGTAATTCCAACATTGTATAGACGACTTTCTCAACAGTAAATTGTATTTTTTTCATACCGTTAAGACGTCAATACAATCCATAAAAAGGTGATATTCTAAACCTTTTACAGCAAAAATCACAAAACTGTCGCGGGTTTGAGTTGGATTATTTAAAGATACTAAAAAAAAAAAAAATCTAGCTCCAACATTAGATTATAATTGAAATGATCTTACATGTTGTACATTAAAACTTATAGAAATACTGTATTTTAACTGTTAAATCACGTCTGTTAAATGAGCGAAATCGGCAAAATTTCGTATACGGACTCTTAAGGCGACGCCTTAATAATTTGGCTGTAACGATATCGGTTTTTCTCAGCAATGACTACAGCTAAGAAATTAAAGTTTATTGTCAGTATTCATCATGTCTTTGTCTTTGAATTACCCGTCATAGCATAACACGATTGATCAACTTTTATAACACAGAATAATCAATCAAAAAGACCTCTGTAAAAAGAGGGATTCTAATTTTGCCAACAGAGGAGAGTGATTTAAGCTTCCAAAATTTGTACATAGATTGGTTCTAGCATACACTTTAATTTGCTCATAGCTTATTTGAAATATATTTATGGTTTTTAAATTACGCTACAAAAACCATTTTGTCGCTTATGCCCTTTCCATTTCTTGTTTTCTATGAGAGACCGGGCCGGCATCTCATAGAAAACAAGCAATCTAAAACATATCCAACACGGTTTTGTACTTTAACGCGGCGTCAACTTAATACTGAGGGTTGATTCAGACCGCAACGCGACGCGTAGATGGATTTTTAATTTGTATTAGGTATAATATTATGGATTTGACAAAATCGCAAGACGTCTTACGCAATTGAAATCTGTCAAATCCATACAAAATGCCGCGCCGCGCCTCGCCACGCCTCGTCGCGTTGCGGTCTGAATTGACCCTTACTGTTATAACGCTTCATGATTCAGTGGTTTAGAGCGTGCCTCGGCCGTGGGTACGATTCCTGTGTTGGAAAAAAGTTTCCAAGTTTGGTTAGGACAATGCAGGCTGATCACCTGGCTGTCTGACAAGTAAGATGGTCCATGCGTCGGCTAGGCATGTAAAAGTCGGTCCTGCACCTGATCTCTCGCCAGTCGTGTCGGTCTTCCGTCCCACTGGGTTATGAGAGGTAGAGAGAGTGCTTTATTGCAACTGCAAACCTGCAAACATACTATAAAAACAATCCCTTGCAATGAATCCGACAGTCACCGAAACCGGTGAGTAGTGTGGACTGGAGTATACTTTTTCTGTTCAGCGTAGTTCTTAAGGCTAGTCGTACATTTGTCAGCACCGTACGCGCCGTACGCGTCGAACGCACCGCACACACGAAATGTGGCGTACGGTGCGGACGAATGTGCGGTTTCACATACAACGAATTCCTGCGCACTACTTCGAAGTTTGAACATAAAAACATTTATAGATATCGAATCATAAACTGTGAGGGTTCTTCCGATATTATGCCACAATAAAATCGGATTACTTTGCAAATTGGCGGTCAGTTCCAATATGGGCGAGTGGGCTTAATTCGTTCGATTTAAAGCGCGAAGTGCGAACATAATGGTTTGTACCGCAGTTGGGGAAGTGCAGATTGCATCAGAACAGTTGATTCGTAAGCAGATAACGAACCTACGTAAATTGGTCGCGTTATGTCAAACGTAGCAGACACTAGACAGATCACTACTAATATTGAAGTGACAAAATCTGATGACCGAATGACTGGGTTGATTCAGACCGCAAACGCATAGATGCATTTCTAAATTTATATGGATTAGACAGATTTGCAAGACGTCTCACGCAATTGAAATCTGTCAAATCCATACAAAGGACAAGATCCAACGTCCATACAATTTTGGGCTAATTTTAAAAGTGCCGGCCAACGCAAATAAACCCATTATTTAAGTAGAACATAATCTAAGGAATAATTTTTATAATTACACCAAAGTTCTAAGTCAAGTCTCCGAGTTGTTATTCAAGGTCAAACTTTTTTTATATCATAGTAATAAAACTTATTTTATTAATTAAAAGCAATAAGTAATCGATTCCAATGTCCCTATCCGAGTCATTGAACAGATTAGAGGCCAAATACCTACAAATGATTTGGAAAAATTCACAGGAAGAGGGAACCTCTACGTGCTTGGGGCTTGCAGGGCACAACTCATTGCTTACTTGGAATACTATTATAGACTATAGAGTATAGGCAAATGCCGTGCGTACCCTAAGCACGTAGGTCGTAGAGTATCCCTAGTAGAGAGCCAAAGCAGCCTTAGCTTTTCGAAGCAGCCTTAGCTCTCCTAAGCAGCCTTAGCTCTTCAAAGCAGCCTTAGCTCTCCAAAGGAGCCTCAGCTAGAAGGCCCGCATGCGGGGTGCGGGAGATTTCTAAAATGCATGCCACGACCAATCAAAATGCGCCATTAGTTGTCATAGGCTCCCCGTATGCTGTATACCGCACGAGTTAACGACTAATGAAAATGCGCCCTAATGGGTTTATTTGCGTTGGCCGGCACTTTTAAAATTAGCCCAACTTGGACCTTATCCTTTAGAAATGCTGAACTGAATGCATCTACGCGTCGCGTTGCGGTCTGAATCAACAGGAATTAACCCTAAGTCAAATCCATGAGTCAACATTGAATTGACAAAAGCCGACAGATGACATAGGTCCGTCAACTGCCTAGGAATCAATTTTTTCGATGGTATAAACATGAAATCTTCTTTTAAGCTTTGCCGTCGGATAATAAAATTACCTTATAATAACAAAGTTCTGTATTAAGCTCTTAGTCTACAAAAGTCTGCATCTGCAGTAGTTAACGCATCTTAAAACTTTATGCTAATTGTGGACTTAACATGGTTTTAACTGTAAGGGCGAAGCCACACTGCTTCGTCGCTTGAGCGTCGCGGTGCTTCGCAGTAGCGCTGCTCCAATGGTTTAGGGTCAATCCATATATAATCCACACTTCCATACTAATATTATAAATGCGAAAGTGTGTCTGTCTGTCTGTCTGTCTGTTACCTCTTCACGCTCAAACCGCTGAACCGATTTTGCTGAAATTTGGCATGGAGATACTTTGAGTCCCGACAAAGGACATATGATAGTTTTTATCCCGGAAAAATGTACGGTTCCCGCGCGATAAACGAATTTTGGCGCAACGAAGTTGCGGGCGTCATCTAGTACCTATTATATTATTTTAGATGTCACGAGAGGTTGCAGTAAATTTTTCAATCCCACCAAAAACATACCTGTTAAAAATGGGGCCAAGTTCCTATTGGCTAATTGTTTGCCTTAAAAAGAATTGAAATCCAATGCAATGCCAAGTTTAGATGCACTTCAAAATCGATCATAATCATCTTCTTCAACAGCCTGATCCTTAATACTTCTAATTTGAAATTGGCAGGTTAATTTAATCACATAAATTATAAATATCTAATATTTAAATTTAATTATGTCATTAATCAATTGCTACGTATGGCATGAAAACCTGCCAAGTTCAAATCTAAAAGTATTAAGGATCAGGCTGTTGAAGAAGATGATTATGATCGATTTTGAAGTGCATCTAAACTTGGCATTGGATTGGATTTCAATTCTTTTTAAGGCAAACAATTAGCCAACAGGAACTTGGCCCCATTTTTAACAGGTATGTTTTTGGTGGGATTTCAACACTTTTTTCGAGAAATCATTCCTATTTTTGTGTGCCGCGCCCGCATCATTGTTAATCTAAGAAGTCATTTTGCATTTCAGAGCAACATTGCTAGCGCCATCTGTCGAAAGTAATTTATAAATAATACTTTCGATAGATGGCGCTAGTAGTATTTGTTAAACTATCAATAGAAGCTAAATATTTAAACAGCACAGTGTGCATTACACGTGACAATATTCCCCCCCCCCCCTATCCTCCTCGTATTCTCAGTGTATCACTTGTACATAAGAATTTTTATCTCCAATTCGTAGATGAGCCGACTCACACTTGACCGGTTTCTTAAATTTCTTAATTTTTTGTTAATCTACATATAACACACAACCTGTGTGCCAAATTTCATAACGCTAGGATAACTGGAAGTGGCCTAGAGGTTTTGATTACCGGTCAGTGAGTCAGTGCCAAAATTAGCTATTTTTGCAGGGGCTTATTTCAGGATCCACTGAAGCTATATCTATGAAATTGGGTATACTGCTTAAGTACTACTATATAATTACGTAATTTTATCTTTGCACTCGCAATAGACACTGAGATACAAGGGGGTCAAAAAAGTGTCGAAACGGTTCGTGTAAATAGTGCACGGCATGCGCGCGGCCTGATGGAACTTGGCGGCGCACTCCGTGCGCTTTGATAAATAATCTATAATATATAATAAATATAATAAATAAATAATATAATAAATATAATAAATAAATAATATAATATATAATAAATAAATAATTTTTTTGGATGGCAACATTTGTAGCTACACATACTTTTGTCACCTCCCGACTATTTTATTTAAATAAAATAAGTTTGTAACTATATTTTGCACTGTAAATCGCTAAAAAAATAAAAATCGAAGTGTTAGAAACTATTGTAACTCTTCAACCCTTAGCAGTATTTGTGTAAAACTGTGTATTTTTGAAAACCAAAGTTCAAGCCAAGTGCAGCTGTCAACGACTGGACGAATTCAAATTGGAGCTGGATTATTCTCGAGGACTGCCAAATCCCGGGGAGTATTGCTTTTATTTTTCAAATCTATAAGTCACCCTTTACAAAATTATTAACAACAAATCCACTTCACACCGCTCAACCCAGTGAGCTACGTCCAAAATCACACTTGGCAAAGTTTATTTCTCTCTTGGCTTGACGAGTAGTGGAAGCGAAGTTGTAGATAAAAACAACAAGCCCAGACAAACACAAAACTTATAAACTATACTTACACACATTACACAAGCAGAGACATCCTCAAAAATACTCAAAAGTTAAGTTTCCAAACATTAATTTTGTACAGTTATATTCAGGTTTAATAACTATTATTCAATCTGTCTATACTGTCTTCTATACTTTGTTCTTTGCTTATTCTCAATCTAAATTCTTTCTTATCATTTTGCTAACCTTTTTCCCTTTAACATTAACTGTACATGAGTTGAACTGCAACATTGAGGCTGGTTTTTGCATTGAAAGTAAAAGGTGACTTCAACTACTTAGAATAAAGCCGGTTTAGCCCTAACTTTTATATATAACTCATTTCAGTGCTCGAGAATGGATAGCAAAATGATGACTCGCTCTGCCGTGGCCCGTCGCACCGAGGAGCAACTTCGAGTAGCCCTCACTGAATTAAAGAATTATAAGGACCAATGCCAAATGCTGTTAAGGGAGAGAGATGATAACGAAAAAGAAGTGGAATCTGTAATCCAAAAAAATCAGGATTTAAAGATAGAACTCAATAAGTTAAGTTTGGACTATGAGGACATCCTTATGAAAAATATGGAGTTACAGAGCATCGTCGATGGCTTCGACCAATGCAGAGAGGAATATGAAGACTTTCTCAAGACCTCTGCTAACCTCAAAATTAAGCTGAGTAACGCCGAAGACTACATATTAAAATTAGAAGAACAGATTCAAGCTCAAAGTTCCACCCAAACTCAAATCTTGTATGATAATCTTATTTGTGACAAAAGCAACTCAGTTTCTAACACTAAATCATGTCAAAACATTTCAACAATTGATTTAACAGGTGATGATACCTTACCACTATGTACAATGAATAGTAAGAGGAAATTAAAGAAGTATATAAAAATCAAAAAGTGTATTAGGAATTATTGTGAACTTTCAAAGAAAAATAAAAAGTGTTTAAATCATTTGTCAAAAGTTATAAAACATAACAAACTTTTGAATAATAACTTAATAAACTGCAATCTTGACTTAGATGAAATAAAATGTAACTATGAGGCCGATGTATGTAACCTTCAGGAAGAGATTTCGATACTTCTTGACTCCTTAGATAATTTAAACAGAAAGTATGCCTTGTCACAACAAGAAACACAGGGGCATATATCAGCAATGAATGATTTGCTTGAAGTGACTCGTTATAACGAGGAACGGATTTACTCCCTATTGAGAGTCAGCGGTTCCTCAAACAAAGTAAATCATTCTGTTTTAAGTAGTATAACTGATATATGTTCCAGCCAGAAGGCACATACTGAAAGCCCACAAATTGCTTTATTCAGTGATGAGTTAGGTAAGGATTTAGGTATTTATTTAAATAGAATGTGTATAGGACAGTCAATTTCCAATTTTTGTATGCCTGGAGCTACTTACAGAGATATTTTGAAAAGGGCTTTATCTATGAATTATTGTCCAAATACTACACTCATAATTTTAGTTGGGAGGAAAGGAAAACTAAACAAAAAACAGATGACTGAATATTTGGACAAGTTATTTAATATTGCAAATGTTACAAATATCATTTTGTTTACTTTTCCCTACATACAAATGTTGCCAAAAAGATATAATAAAGAAAACTTAACTAGATATCAGCTGAATAGCCTAATATATACAGCTGTAAATAATAATTGTATAATATTGAATGACTCATATAAGAAATGTCAGGTCATAGATATTAATAATTTAGATTTTAAGGTACATACTATGAATAGAGATAATTACTATTTATCTAACTTTTATAAAAGACGTATAGCCAAGTTGCTATTTAACTTTTTATTTATAAAACCAGCCAAGTGTTTGGCTTTAGCGACTACTGCTTCTATTGAGCAGAATACTAGTCATAGTATGAACGAATTGGAATATGTTCCAAGTATTTATTTAAATTAGATAATAAGACAATGGAGGATGTCTCTTGCAGTAATGAATTAGGTTTAAATGTCCAAATTCCTACCAACAATTTAAAAAATAAAAAAAAATGTAATTTAATTAATCTGGTGCATCAGAATTTACAAGGTATGGTAGGTAAAGAACTTGAAATTGAGTTATTTTTAAAGGAATTTAACATTGACATTATGTGTATATCTGAACATTGGTTCAAATCACACGAACTCATTTTCAATTTCAATGATCACCAGATAGCAAGTTCGTTCAGTAGAGAAAATGCCATTAGGGGCGGCTCTTTAATTTTAATTAGAAACGACTTTAAATTTAAGGAACGTAAAGATATTGTGAGTCTCTCTACTGAACGAATAATAGAGGTGGCCTGCATAGAGCTGAATCATCTTATAATTGTGGGCGTATATAGGCCTCCATCAGGGTTATATGATTCTTTTGAGCAAACAATGGAACAAATTTTAACAAAAATTTGTGCATCTAACAAAAATGTTATTATATGTGGGGATTTTAACATTAATTTATTAGATTTAAACTCCACTACTGTTAGATTCACATCTTTATTCAAATCATATAACCTTTTTAGTTTGTTTCATGAACCTACAAGAGTCTGTGAGACTACTGCTACTTGTATTGACAATATATTTACAAATCTTGTTCCAGATAGAAAAGAAATAATTAATTATTTAAGTTCTGATCACTGTGGACAAATAGCTTCCTTTAATATCAAATGTGATAGTAATGCAAAGAAAAGTCTTGTGTACAATCCTGTGACCACAAAACGTATTGAGCAATTTAGAAGTAAATTAAAATCAAATATTGAGTTATTGGATAGGTCACATAGCTCTGATGAAGCCTTCAATAAATTGTTTAAGGTAATAAGAACTCAATTTGATACAATATTTACTTCTAAAACAGTTAGAAACGGCATTAAAAAAAGTAAATTTATTGAATGGGCAACTAGAGGAATTAAGATAAGTAGGCAAAAATTATATGAATTGTATGATGAAAGGTCTTGCAACAGTAGTGAAGCATTTAAAATATATGTTAAAAACTATTCTAAAACCTTCAGAAAAGTTTGTAAAGCAGCTAAGGCTCTACATATAAAAAATAAAATTAAAAATTCTAAAAATAAAATTAAAACTACATGGAAGGTTATAGCTGATGAGACTGGAAACGTCACCTGTCGTGACACAGATTTCGAACTATATTTTGATAATAAAAAGATTTCTAATAATCTAGAAGTTGCGACGGTTTTTGAAAAATTCTTTGCTGACATTCCGGTCTCAACTACCAAAAATTTAAATTCCTCACCTGAAGCTGCTGAAAAGCTACTCAGAGACAATGTAAAGGAATGTGATGTCAATTTTAAGTTCAGGGAAATTAACCCCAGAGACATTATTGATACATTTAAATTGCTGAATGTCAAAAATACAACTGATCTCTGGGGAATATCTACAAAAATTATTAAATCTGTAATTGACATCATAGCTCCTCATCTTGCAATGATTTTCAATGAGTGCATAAAGAGTGGTGTTTTTCCTGACTTAATGAAGCACAGTAAGATTATACCATTATTTAAAGCAGGAATTAAATCTGATCCAACAAATTATAGGCCTATATCGATTTTACCAACTCTTAGTAAAATTTTTGAAAAAATAATTTTAAAACAATTATTGGTACATTTTAATTCAAACAATTTATTACATGACAATCAATACGGATTTACTAAGAGTCGATCCACAACGGATGCTGGTATAGGTCTTCTTTGTAGTATATTTCAAGCTTGGGAGGAGTCGCAGGACGCTCTAGGTGTCTTTTGCGACCTCTCCAAAGCCTTCGATTGTGTGGATCATGCTACATTGATCAGGAAATTGCGCCACTATGGCATAAAGGACTCAGCTCTTAGCCTCTTGACTTCTTACCTTATAAACAGGACTCAAAGGGTTGAAGTAAACGGTAACAGGTCCAATGGAACCAAAATAGAATTAGGTGTCCCACAGGGATCTATTTTAGGCCCATTTCTTTTTCTCATCTATATAAATGACTTACCTTACCTTGTTAAGGAAAATGATAATGAGATAGTACTTTTTGCTGATGACACTTCACTTATTTTTAAAGTGAAGCGACAACAGTCAAATTACGACGAGGTAAACAGTGCTCTCTCAAAAATAGTACATTGGTTTAATGCTAATAACTTACTTTTAAATTCCAGTAAAACTAAATGTGTAAAGTTCACTTTGCCCAATGTTAGGCAAGTCCAAACCAATGTGCTATTGAATGATGAGAAGATGAATTTGGTAGACACCACTGTATTCTTAGGTATAACACTTGATAGTAAATTACAGTGGGGTCCTCATATTGTTAATCTTGCAGGTAGGCTCAGTTCTGCGGCATATGCAGTCAGAAAAATCAGAGAAATTTCTGATGAAGACACGGCACGATTAGTATATTTTAGTTATTTCCATAGTAGAATGTCATATGGAATCCTTTTATGGGGAAGCGCTGCCGACATTAATACAATATTTGTGCTGCAGAAGCGAGCCATACGCTCTATTTATAAAATGTCTTCTTTTGAATCTCTGAGAGATAAATTTAAAGAAATTGGTATTCTAACTGTTGCTTCTCAATACATTTTGGATAATGTAATATATGTTAGAAAAAATATAAGTAAATTTAAAGCTAAAAGTGACATTCACTGTAGGAACACCAGAAATAAGCACAAGCTGGATTTGCCGATGATCAGACTTAGTAAAGTTAGTAAATCTTTTAAAGGTCAGTGTATACGCCTGTACAATAAAATCCCAGAAAACGTTCAAAATCTTTCGATTAATAAATTTAAAAAAGTAGTCAAAGAACGTTTGTGTGCCAAAGCCTATTATAAGGTCAATGATTTCATAAACGATGGCACATCTTGGGAGTAGGATGGCTGCTTGCAAGGCTACTTCTACATCATTATAATATGACTTACAATAATCATGTATGGATGTTGACATTGTATAATAATTTTAAGTTACAATTGTAAATTTTATTTTAAAAAGATTAATTTTTTTCTCACTTTTTTGGTAAAAAGTGGGACCCCGTGCGAGTTTCTTACGCCGGTTCTTCTCGCCGGGATAGTTCCCGAACCGGTGGTAGGCACCAGTAGTATCAACGTTCTGAAAGTATTTGTTGCAAATCTATTCGGAAATAAAACAATTTTTATTTATTATTATTTATTTATAATCTGAATGGCTGATGATACACATTGTATTGACAGACTTGGTGCCAGCAGTGTCGGTTTGTATATGAATTTGGCCATTGATTCAATCATCAGCCTGATTGATTAATAAGTACATTTTACGATATAAACAACATTGCGTCGCCGGATTGTTGCGTTATTTTTTACGGAATGATTGATAGAAGATAAAGTCTTGTATTGTGTTGTCGCTGCAACGCGACGTACCTATTTGACTTAGAGCCAGTTCACATGGCGCGTTGCGTCAGCGTTGCGTCGACGCAGCGCTGCCTTTGCTTTGTTTTACATACAAATAACCAAGGTGTTCACACGGCGCGCTGCGTCGGCGCAACGTACACATGAAGGACAGCAGCCCCCGACGGTGTTGATGTTAGATCTGCTTCGTAATAACGCCGCGCCCGTGTGGTCGGCTATGCGTCAAATGGCAGCGCTGCGTCGACGCAACGCTGACGCAACGGCACGTGTGGACTGGCTCGGGTTAATGCAGACCATATGCAGACCGCAACGCGACGTGTGCATTGATGCATTTCTAAATTTATATGCATTTGGCAGATTCGCAAGAAGTCTCACGCTATTGAAATCCGTGAAATCCATACAAAGGTGAATGACCAAAAAAACCCATAGTCGATTAAAATAATTTATATACAGCTAAGTAGACCATTAATAGTAGATTGTAAATATGTAAATCATTTTATTCAAGACCATAACCGAAACGGATAATTTGAAAAAATAAATCTGAGATCTTGAGACAGCGCTTTGAATCAACTATGTAGTTTCTTCATTTGTTTTTGTGTTTTCCTCGTAAAAATGATGGTGACACGTCGTATAAGAATATACAATTTAGAGAAAATAAAGTCTAAACCGGCCAAGTGCGTGTCGGGCCACGCACATTATAAGGTTCCGTAGAATCAGTAGACAAAATATATAAATGTGTTTTTACTACGTACTAATCGTCACAATATCGTTTGTACTTTGTAGCATCATGTCGTCCTAAATGTCATAGATTCCTATAAGAAAAGTCCGATCGTTTTTAAAGTACTTGGTGATTGTTTAATCCAAAAAGGACATTGTATTTGGGATACCGTAGATGTAGTCTACTCTGCCCCATATAAATGGTTTTAATCGATTACGGGTTTTTGGTCCATACATTTTTAGGCATTCACCTTTGTATGGAAATGCATCCTCGCGTCGCGTTGCGGTCTGAATTGACCCATACACTGCGTCATGACTTATGCCACGACGCACCACACCGCAGCAACATGGCCCCGCCTTTAGACTTTAAGCTAACTGCGGACTAACATGGTTCAAACACTAACTTTATTTAACTGTTACAAATTAACTAAAACCGGCTCTGGATACCGCAGTCAACTTCCAAAACTATTAACATGTTTTGTATTTAGTTGCATTATCTCTGGCGGTTTGCTTACTGAAATTTGGCTTGGGGTAGCGGTTTATGAAATAACTAGTAAGCCCGCGGCTTCGCTCGCCTTCGAAGTATTATTAATAATAATTAGGGATCAAAGTCGCAGTCCGATCAATTTAAATTGACTTAGTTTCATACAAACTTTCATACCCTATTTTATCCCCTTGGGGGAAGAATTGATCAAAATCTTATCTTAGCGGATGCCTACGTCATAACATCTTCCTGCATACTAAATTTCAGCCCGATCCGTCCAGGGGTTTGGGCTGTGCGTTGATAGATCACCATGTCAGTCAGTCACCTTTGAGTTCTATACAGAATGTAACAAAACTATATAATAATTTAGGGTGTGTATGTGTTCCGCTGTTCCGACTTCCGCATATAATAGAGTTCACTGTGAAAATAGCAGCGCTGAAAGAGCAATTTTTTTGTGAGTTTTATAGGCAAGCGCCTGCGTGTCATGAATTTTTCCATACAAAGATGAAAAAATTTACTCTTTCAGCGCTGCACTTTCACAACGAACTTTTTATAGGGTAACTCTACTCATACATACCCTAAAGTATTATCACTTAGTTTTGTTACACCCTGTATATTTAGATAGTTGTGTTATCAAAAGTTACGAACATTTTTTACTACTGATTAAGTGTAGGGGCGAAAGCCCTACGACGGTTGTGGAAAGGATATAATGAAGGAAGACAAAAATGGGTACCTGTTGATGTTATATGCTGGCGGCTGCGCTGAGATGAGACGAGCTGATAGTAACTGTCACTGTGGTCTATTAGTTTATTTCACTGTATTCACTGAGCTGATCGCGACACGGGATATGGCCAGTCGAGAGGAGATTTTCGTATGTTTATCGAGCGCGCGCGGTTCACGGTTCAAGGCGGGAAGTCACTTGCGTGTCTAGCGTATGACGTGGACAGCACAGAGAAAACTCACGCGCTGCGGTGTTGCCAACGTCGCGCTAGAGTTTGGCGCGAACATTAAGGTTAACAAGACTAGACACTACTTAAAATTTTATGAAAACTTTTAATTAAGTACTACTTAGATGGCACCCGATCCGTTTTAGGGCCAACCCACACGTACCACAACCACACGATAACCACGACCACACCACGTGGTCGGGCGTATATTTCGTATTGTAAATGAACTGGACCATTCACACGTACAAGTACCCGGCAATAAATATTGCACATCGACCTTTGGAAAGCGACAGTCGGCTAATTTCGGTTTTGTAGAGCGTTATCTCTTACGCACGAAATACAGAAAGTCCGGTATATATTAGGAGCTATTAAAACAATTAAGGTTTGCTTCTTTTGAAAATTTTATTATTCTTTGTATAAAATTCACTAAATTTTCTATAAGTTATGGCTTTATATTCGGGTAAAATAAAATAAAAAAGGGTGTTCAAATTACTATGTATTTAAAATTCTTTTGGAAAATTACAGCTGTAGCACATTTAGGGGTGTTAACAACTCTAGATATATATTTTGAACTGGACGCGACTGCACTCTATTGAATTTGAACAACGACTGACATAATGTCAAATAGGTGTGTGCTACAAAGATAACGCTCTATGAAACCGAAATTAGCCGAATGTCTCTTTCCAAAGGTCGATGTGCAATATTTACTGCCGGGTATTGTACCACATTTTGTAGTCGTTGTCGACCACTTGTCAGATAACTTGTCAGACGTAACCACGGCCGACCACATGTCAACCACGTCGCAACCACATCCATTGCATCGATATCTTATAACTGGGAAAAAGAATCCTCTCTGCTTTAATTATCACATAGACAACACAATTCTTAAAAGAGTAACTCACATAAGAGATTTAGGAGTTGTAATGGACTCTCAGCTCTCATTTAATCATCACATAGACCACATCACAAGCTCTGCCTTCCGAAGACTTAGATTTATACTTAGAATAAGTAAACCCTTCAAAGACTACACATTAAAAATTCTTTACTTTTCTTACGTTCGATCCATCCTTGATTTTTGGACAACTGTCTGGAATCCTTGTTACGACATTCATATTAGACTTGAAAAAAAATATATGTCAAATCACTTAGTTACCAAAGAGAATATAATCACTACGTGTTAGTTACAGGAATAACGCAGTAGCCACTTCATATACCGAAGCCTTGCGCAAATACAATTTACTTTCTCTATCCGACCGGCGAAAATGATTTGAAATTACTTATCTCTTTAAAATTATAAATTCCCTAATTGAGGCGATTTCGTACTTTTTAGAGCGCGTTTTAGTAGTCGGGTTTTGGTTAACTTGTGAAGACGTAAGAAGTGTATAAGAATAAATATAAGATTAATCAATTTAATATAACTGTCGGCTGGATTTCTTATAACGCCACCGAATTACGTGCCATCTGCCTATAAAACTTCTCTGATAGAACCTAAAACGAAAAAACAACAGCGGTCAGAATTTAATTAAGTAAGGTAACTCCAGCTTTATGCCATTGTGTTCTCTCTACAACCTCTTAATTATGCGCCTTTGTCTACCGCCCCAAAGAAACTACTCTCTGAAAATATTAAAATAGACTAAAGAATTATTTTAGAACTAGATTTTGCTGGCTGTTTTAACAGCGCAAATGAGATACAAGTAGACCCGAAGATATAATATGTTATCCTATGCACAAAACTACTCATAATACAATCTATATACTTACGGGTGAGGCTGCCAATGTTTGCTGATATGACGCAGAAAAATTTTGCGAGAGAAAGAAAATTGGCGAATATCTACGCTGTTTGTGACGTTGGAGCACCAAAATTGTAGCCAATTTATTCCTCTACGCTATCATAGCGTTGAGAAATATGACGTTGGAGCACCAAAATGATAGCGTAGAGGCTATCATAGCGTTGAGAAAATCAAACTTATCTCTGTAAATAATACACAATGTGGTTTTTATTATAGCCCCAAACATGGCCCTTTTGAGTACTCACACGATGCATTGATAGTTTTATGTGAAACAGTAATACTTACATTTGTGTCATAAAAAAAACTTCCTTTGAAAAAACTGTGTACACAGCCCGACTGAGGTTCAAATGTGAACTGTCGAGAAATGGCGAAATTGGCGATATTACGAGATTTTCCATAGAATACGTAAAAACTCAGCGTTGCCACGTCCCGATCTTACCTTCCCAGTTCCCTAACACCCAACGATAACAATAAATCGGTATTATTGATGACGTTTAAAATGTGGGGTAGAACTGATGTTTCTAACGATTCATTTGATTTTAAAAAGTTTATAAAGAAAGTTATCTTAAAATACTATAAGAACTAGATGAGGTAATAGCCATTTATATAAGTATTCATAACATATCAGATTTATCTTCAAATCTGTCATACTTACTGCTACAGCGACAGTTAAAGTGCACCTCTTCCACGGCGGATTGTATATTTTAAGCTATTTTCTTACCTTTTTAGGGTTCCGTACCTCAAAAGGAAAAAACGGAACCCTTATAGGATCACTTTGTTGTCCGTCTGTCCGTCCGTCCGTCTGTCAAGACCCTTTTTCTCAGGAACGCGTGGAGGTATGAAGCTGAAATTTATATCAATTACTCAGGTCTACTGTCCCTTGAAGCTGTGAAAAAATCAAACTTCTAAGCCAACGCAATCAAAAGATACAGCCGTTTATGCCGCAAATTTTCGACACTTGCAAGGGAATCAAAACCTACAGGGTGCTTCCCGTGAACTCAGAATCTTGAAATTTGGTACGAAGCAACGTCTTATAGCATAGATAAAGGAAAAATTACGAAAACCATAAATTTTTAGTTACATCACATAATATATATTTTTTTAATAATTTTAAACTTACTACCCATTTCCTCATAAACGCGTAGAGGTATTAAATTGAAATTCATACCAAATACTCAGGTCTATAATACCTTTAAGCTGTAACAAAATCAAACTTCTATGACGAACTTTGTAAACCTTGCAGGTTTGTACGGAACCCTCGGTGCGCGAGTCCGACTCGCACTTGGCCGGTTTTTTTTTTATGTTTAATTGTAAGTATATTTTTAGACTATTATTGGAACTCAAATAATTCTAATGCATGCTTGAGTACTTTGTTTTCTTCGTTAGAATCAGTTTTCGAGCATAAGATAAACACAATACTTTTTTAAAAATACAAAGGGCGGAGAAAAATAATTGCAAAATCAGCAAAAATTGGCGGCCTCGCCCATACATACTTTTTTTTTATGAAATAAGGGGGCAAACGAGCAAACGGGTCACCTGATGGAAAGCTACTTCCGTCGCCCATGGACACTCGCAGCATTAGAAGAGCTGCAGCTGCGTTGCCGGCCTTTTAAGAGGGAATAGGGTAATATGGGAGGGTAGGGATGGTAAGGGAAGGGAATAGGGGAGGGTAGGGAAGGGAATAGGATAGGGGATTGGGCCTCTACTCACTCACTCGGCGAAGCACAGCGCAAGCGCTGTTTCACGCCGGTTTTCTATGAGAACGTGGTGTCTCTCCGGTCGAGCCGGCACATTCGTGCCGAAGCATGGCTATCCCACGTATAAACTTACTGACACTGTCTAAACACACCATGCCGAAGTTCCGCATGATTACATCAGCAATGTCAAAACTCAAACGCATCCATACTTACATATCCACACTTCCATATCCATACTAATATTATAAAATATGCGAAAGTGTGTCTGTCTGTCTGTCTGTCCGTCTGTCTTGTCTGTCTTGTCTGTCTTGTCTGTCTGGTCTGTCTGTCTGTCTGTCTGTCTGTCTGTCTGTCTGTCTGTCTGTCTGTCTGTCTGTCTGTCTGTCTGTCTGTCTGTCTGTCTGTCTGTCTGTTACCTCTTACCCCCCTGTAACCCCCCAACATAATATTATCTCAAAAATAAAATTATAAATGCAAAGCTCATTTCAATGGAGTATTATCAGGTAAGTAAATATAATTATACTAGCGACCCGCCCCGGCATAGCACGGGTATAAAATATAAGGCCACTGAAAAAATTATTAAAATCGATAGCCTTCACGTGGTCTACTTCTTATCTGTGCTAAATAACATAATTGCTGCTGTAGTTCGCGAGATAAACCCTTTCAAATAATTTCCCCCGTTTTTTCCACATTCTCCTATTAGCCTTAGCGTGATAAAATATAGCCTATAACCTTCCTCGATAAATGGGCTATCTAACACTGAAAGAATCATCAAAATCCGTTGCGTAGTCTTAAAGATTAAAGGGAACGAAGGGACATGAGGGAAAAAAGAGCGACTTTGTTTTATAATAAGTATAGATAATAAATTACTAGCTGTCCCGGCAAACGTTGCTTTGCCATAATAAAAAAAACCTAGGCCTTTACATCCATTGTGGATGATTTATACAGTATTTTCAGAGCGAAGTAACCACTCTTCAAATACTGTAGTGCCTGGGAGAAGATTTTAAATGTCTGTATAGTTGCCTAAGCGCAAACGGCATTCTCGCAACATAGTCGGCCTGCCATAAAAGTATGTGTATTAGTATATCGCCCATATTATTTTATTGAAGTGACTACTTACGGCCATCCCCCGAGCAAACGACCTTGGCCATACATTTGCCGGGTCGCCGAGATCGCACCAAAACCCATTTTTTTTTACTTATCTTAGTTCAAAGTTGACCTAAAAAAAATTAAAACGTGGAATATGTATTTTATGATATTGTCGATCTATTAGCGTGTGTTTCAAATAACAGTAATTTGTAAATACTAAGGAGATGCTGAATGTATGCTTGAATTTTAATAAATCGGTTTTACTTTGAAAGCTGATATCATTAGTATAATAAACAAAAATAGAAAATTTAAAGCGTGGAAAGGAATGTTGATATGCTGAAGATTATTGCTGTATTTTTATTATAACTTTGTAGCTTTCAAATTATGAGTTTATAAGCCCCTAAATACGGTAAATTACGGAATCTCCGTAGGGAACGCCCTAAAAGTCCGACCAATAAAATAAAAAACCCCGCCATATTGCGGAAATCTATTGGAACTAATTTCTTCAATTGGCAACAATCTTCTTCTTCTTCTTTAATGGCAATTTCGAGGGTTGCCAATGTCAGAGTGTGTACACTTTGCTCTATTTAATGTTTGGCAACAATCTTTATGAGATGTCATAATTGTCATCTGTAAAAGTGTGTTCTCGATTGTGCGTGATATATTTCTTGGGCAAGTGAGTTATTTAAGCGTTAAAATGCCGAAAGTTATTAAAAGCCAGTTATAAAAAGTTATTTCTAATATGAATAATCACTTGTCGGAAAGAAAGTCTGAAGGGATCGACTCTATTTCTCTCAATAACATCACGGACTTTGTTGTCAACATGGCTAGTAGGTACCTCATATAGTGTGTGCAATTTGAATTGGCTAATTTGTGACTAATTTAGTTTAAAATTTTTGTTTTTAGGTTTATATTGATCGTCTGTAATGAAAATACGAATAGAAGGTCATACTTCAGTTTTATTTTCTACACCTAAGAATAATGAAAGAAGAATGAGTCAGAGATGAGCTGATAAGACATTGAACCACTACAATCTGAAGATCATGAAGTATATAATATGAATCTGTTGAATATTTAGATTCTGAGTTTGATGAATAACTAAAATAAAAGTTAATAATGGAATTATAAAGTTGTATTTTTTTAAACTGCCTAATGCCTATAGTTTTACTATTATGGGAGTTTATTTCGTGATAATTTAAAACTATGCATAAATGTTATGCTTTTGTAAAATTATTTCAATAATTATTCGTCTATAATATTATTATTAAATTAAACACTTGCTAAAATTATACACTAGCCAATTCGTAAGTGTATGATTGTACTAGACGTTGCCATAATCCTAGTTCATTTAGCGCCCTCAGCGCAGGTTTTATTATTTTTTTGGTCAGGCTTTAAATAAGTATATTGTTACCATGGCAACGTCCATCGCTATCTCGTCGCACAAACAATCGTCGCCGTCAGTCTCGAGTTATAGTACGGGAGCCCTAGAACTAATTTTTTTGTGACTACTAACAAGCTAATTTTTTGTGAGTAGCTACATTTCGATAAGACGAACAACATTTTTATTTTCGAAAAATCTTGAAAGTGGTAGCTAACAGAGATAGAAAGGATTTCATACTTTGACTTGATGCTCCTAAAATGTGGATTGTTTTATTTGTAGGACAATGTTACTCTTAAATTATATAACTATTAACCTAACTAATATACAAAAAATCAGATAGGGTTCCGTTTTAGGGTACAGTAGTCAACCAACTTTTGTTGATATACTTATATTAGATATACTATTATAATAATTTACTATTATTTATTCAACAAATGTACTTATTAATATAAAAAAATATCCAGTAGCCGATTCTCAAACCTACTGAATATATTATGGAATATTTTGGTAAAAAATCAGTAAAGCCGTTTCGGAGGAGTACGGCAACTAACATTGTGACACGAGAAATTTATATTTAATATACCTATGTATAAGATGATAACATTAGTCAGAATTCAGATGATTACGTCATACTTTCAGGATTGCTCCGAACGAGCATCCTCCTAAAAATTCTGTAAGTATTAAAGCATATTTTTTTTCTCTGTTTGACAATCATCGACTACCAATATTCACTTTAGTGTTGTTTGTGAGGTACGTGCAAGCGATAGCGCGATCTAGCCGACGCTTAGCGACATCTATGTGACCGTCTGATAACTAAAGATACTCTTAATTATTAAACTAAAAGAAACTTATTTAATTTACACATAATTTACAAGGTTGATAAGGTTTGTTATTTGCTCCTCTTATAACTTTGTTTTAGGGTTCCGCATCCTTAGGGTAAAACGGACTCTATTATTAAGATTTCGGTGTGTCCGTCTGTCCGTCCATCTGTCACCATAGGCAGTATCTCTGGCTAAGTATGTAACATAAAATCCGCTTTTTTACTTTAAATAATTTTCCCGGTCCTCAAGCATTCATTTATAATAATATGCTAAATAATCGGCCAAGTGCAAACGCGCACGAAGGGTTCCGTACCGTTAGAGATCAAAAATAGGCCAAAATTGTGTATTTTGCCCCTCTTAAATTTTTAAAATATAAAATAAGGGGGCAAACGAGCAAACGGATCACCTGATGGAAAGCAACTACCGTCGCCCAAGGACACTCGCAACATCAGAAGAGCTGCAGGTGCGTTGCCGGCCTTTTAAGAGGGAATACGCTCTCTTCTTAAAGGTTTGCAGGTCGTATAGGTCCGGAAAACTGCTGGTGACAGTTCGTTCCAGAGTTTTACAGTGCGCGGCAGAAGGTATTTTATTTTAAAATAGCAGAGGTATTTTATTTTAATATTATTATTAATTATTGACGTAGACGTACAATAAGGGCCTTCGTGAAATTAATATAATGTGCCTACCTATTGCCATTACTGATATAGAGCAAAAAAGGCCGAAAAATCACGTTTGTTGTATGGGAGCCACCCTTAAATATTTATTTTATTTTGTTTTTAGTATTTGTTGTTATAGCGGCAACCGAAATACACAATCTGTGAAAATTTCAGAAGTCTAGCTATAGCGGTTCTTGAGTTACAGCCTGGAGACAGACAGACGGATGAACGGATGGACAGACATCGAAGTCTTAGTAATAGGGTCCCGTTTTTACCCTTTGGGTACGGAACCCTAAAAAACGTAAATTTTCAAATTGTTAGTTACCCACTTCATTAATAATTAATTTAGGTCTTCAATTATGATATAAATACTTGGCGCAGCGCAGACGACAGCCTATTCGTGACGCACTTTTCAGTCCGTGGAAATTGAACCTAATGCAATTATATTATGCAAAGGGTAAAGTCAAACGAGCGTAATTTGTGAGTCGTGACTCGTGAGCCGCAGAATTTCTGCCGGCGAAAATTCTGCCTCGTAGAAATTCTGTTGGACTGCCACACGTTTTGTGAGTTGTGAGCACAGAATAAATAATAGTACAATATTATTACAAGACATAGAGTATTATTATTTACTAGATGACGCCCTCAACTTCGTTGCGCAAGAATTCGTTATCGCGCGGGAACCGTACATTTTTACGCGATAAAAAGTATCCTATGTCCTTTCCCGGGATTCAAAGTATCTCCATGCCAAATTTCAGCGAAATCGGTTCAGTGGTTTGAGCGTGAAGAGGTGACAGACAGACAGACACACTTTCGTATTTATAATATTAGTATGGAAGTATGGATTGACATTATTTACTTTAGTTTAATTTGTTTGACATAAGTATTATAGATAATAAAAAATTTTATAATTTTCATATTATGGACAATTAAATTAAAATATTGGTGATCTAGGTAATTGACAATAGGCATGATGACTAATTTTTTTTCTTGTTGGTAATTGAAAAACCCTTAAAAAATAGAAACACCGCTGAAAGAATGACTCTGATAGCTTAAAAATTCACCAAGATATGACAATTTCAAATATCTCTTAAAATAGACCTGCCCGAAACGCTCCATACAAAGTGCTACGAAAAACTGACGTCACTCTTTCGTAGTTTGTACGGATCGGGAGAGAATTTTGTTCGGTAGATATATTAAATATTGTGTTTATGAAAGTGGTTTTATAACAAAAGTTGCTTTTAATTGCATAAGTTATCGAACGGTATACAAATATTAAAAAAATTAATTGAAAAAAAATCAACTTGATTATACAACTTTGAAGGCGCATAACAAAAAAAATACAAATGCTATCAAGCTGAAATTTTGGGAACACTTATTTTTTACCGTGATTTCTTTATTTTATTAACAAAATTCGCTAATCTTGGACCTTGTCATCATCCCTATCATTGTGTATATTAATTTTTTGACATTTAATAATTTGATAGTAATTTTGTGACATATTTTAATCGAAATTTTGAAATTCAACAATGACATCTCACATCTGTACTTATAATATGTGAATTGTGACATAACGTTATTAATTTATCAATATAAAATAGCTAAAACCAACTAAATATTAATTTTAACATTAGTAGAAAATAGTCGTATTCGAATTTGAAAAAAGAATTCTACCAAATGGTATAAAATTTCATGACGCTGACAACCCCAATATTTGTTTTGATTACGTTGGAGCAAAGGACTTGTTTCCAGCTCCCAATAAATTAAAAAAAAAACGGGTTGCACTCCGGGAGTGCCGGCAGAAACTTGGTTAAATTTAACGTTGTGCATTATTTTTTTAACCCATTTTTTATGAAAATCGATTTAAAACAAAATGATTTTTTTTTATTAATCGAAACCCTTTACAATCGATTAAATTTTAACCCATTTTTATGAAAATTGATTTTTGACAAATCGATATTTTTTAATTAATCGAAACCCAGGTTACAATTTTTAACCCATTTTTTATGAAAATCGATTTTTAAAAATTGATTTTTTTTATTGTGGCGTCTCTGTCGCACCTTTTAGCTTAATCTTAATTAATACTAATTCTTGTTAATTTGTAATTATCAACCTTGTTCATAGACTATGTCCATATCGCATATATCTTATTTTTAGAATTTAGGCTAGAGAGAAAAAATATTATTAAAAAGACAATTGGATTGACAGATGAATGTAAAAATTTAGATAAAAAAAATGATTATGAATTCAGCTAGATTATAGCCATGTTAATTTTGCGAACACGCATTTTGTAAATATTATATTAAAGTGGAGTCTTATGTATTGTGGAATTTTCATTTAGAAATATCCGCCTACCATTCTAACGGACTCCAAATTATTAATCGAAACCCTTACAATCGATTAAATTTTTAACCCATTTTTATGAAAATCGATTTTAAGAAAAATCGATTTTTTTAATTAATCGAAACCCTTACAATCGATTAAAAAATATCGACAATCGAAAAAAAACAATCGATTGTTCGATTAATCGATTTCGATGTTACATCACTACTCTCCAACCGTCTTACGGTTTTTTGATCAGCACGAGAATCTGACGCAAGTTTCAGTTTGTGGTTTTTACCCAGCCCACAAAAGTGCTCAACGCCGCTAAAGAAGTTTTCACTTCAAAAATTTTTGATAACATTTGATTTTGTAAAACTACCTACACTGAGTACACCTGAAGATGATTTATTTCTATAGCTAAGAAGACTTCATATGTTATTGAGTAATAGTCGATCAACTAAAAAAATGTATGCGGCGAAGTATAAAGGAACTTTTCGTTCAAATTCCTTTGTGTTTATGTGTTAGTAGTGTAAAACACCTTAGAAATGTCCTGTCATTGACCAATCAAAAATTAGGGTACTACGGAACCTTGCATTGCGCGTGGCCCGACACGCACTTGGCAGGTTTTTTTTAGTTATTATAGGTACCCAGAGCAATGCATTATAGGCCTATTTTATTTCATTCAGGGTGATAAAGTAAAACTTGTTGTTAGTAGACCAATTATTATAATAATAATTTTATGATATGAACCTACTAATATTTTGGAAAAAAAAAAATATTTTTTTAATGTTTTGTCTAATTTAATAGACGTTTTTGATGTTACTGGCACGTCGCGTAGGTATATAACGTATAACGTATTGTTTTCGTAATCGAGCAAGAGTCTACTCGAGTACTAAATGTATGCTACTAGGGTCGACTTTACAGCTGCAGCCTGCAGTGGTCAAGCTATAGGGGCGCAGCGGGAACTTATCGGGAGCAAACCGAAAAAATAATAGTCCTACCTGCCGGGCTAGCACGGCCACCAGTAGAAATGCGAAAGTATGGACAAACTGTAGACATAAACTTAAGGTGCCGTTCCGATTTTTACCGCGGCTAATCGCGACCGACAAAAATTCAATTTAAATGCCACTTTATGACAGATTATAATATATGTCATAAAGTAGGATATTATTTGAATTTTTAGGACTATAGTCTGTCATAAAGTGGCATTTTAATTGAATTTTTCGGAACGAAAAAAGATCGGAACTTCACCTTAAGTTTATTTCCACAGTTAGTCTATACTTTCGCATTTCTACTGATGGCCGTGCTAGCCCGGCAGGTCTGGCCATTCTTGCGCCCCCCAGAGTCTACTACCTAAGCACCGGTGGCACCGCCCTATTTACGGCACTGTATGACAGACTATTCGACAATTCGACAGACTATTCGACAATTATAACAAGGAGCTTACATATTTTGCGTCGTAGTTGAGAGTTTATTTGCAGGCTGAGGGAATTTATGCAACGACCTCAATTGTTAAATTGTGGTATAAATCTTGGTTAAATTAACTTAACTTTTCTAAAATCGACGGTTCTTGTTCTTTAGAAAAGACAAAACGACCAAAATTATTGGGCTACTGTATGACTGTTATCTGGGGCATTGAGCGCGGCGACCGATTCAAAAAATTCCGTCCTCTTATAAATGCAAAGCTCATGTAACATTTCAATGGACTATGAGTAGATATTATAATTAATATATTAAGGCCATCCCCCGAGCAAACGACCTTGGCCATACATTTGCCGCGGTGCCGAACCGCACCAAAACTCTATTTTTGAAGTGAAAACCTCTTTAGCGGCGTTGAGCACTTTTGTGGGATGGGTAAAAACTGTGAAACTTGCGTCAGACTCTCGTGCTGATCGAAAAACCATATAAAAACCGTAAGACGGTTCGAGAGTAGTGTTTTGTGTCGAACTTGAACTCGAACTCGAAGTCGATTTGAAATTTGATCGAAACTTGATCGAAACAACTTGATTGACGATTTTTTTTAAATGGATTTTTATAAAAAATGGGTTAAAATTTAATCGATTTTCATAAAAATGGGTTAAAAAAATGCGCAACGTTAATAATCAAGTTTTCACTTCTGCCGGCACTCCCGGAGTGCAACCCGTCTTTTTAGGGTTTCGTAACCAAAATGGCAAAAAAACGGAACCCTTATAGATTCGTCATGTCTGTCTGTCTGTCTGTCTGTCTGTCTGTCCGTCCGTATGTCACAGCCACTTTTCTCCGAAACTATAAGAGATACTATTGAAACTTGGTAAGTAGATGTAGTCTGTGAACCGCATTAAGATTTTGATACAAAAATGGAAAAAATATTAAAAATTTTAGGGGCCCATAGGTACAACTGAAACAAAAAAATTTTTTTTTTCGTCTAACCTATGCGTGTGGGGTATCTATAGATAGGTCTTCAAAAATCATATTGAGGTTTCTAATATCATTTTTTTCTAATCTGAATAGTTTGCGAGAGAGACTCTTCCAAAGTTATAAAATGTGTCCCCCCCCCCCCCCCCTCTAACTTCTAAAGTAGTAATGTACATTATTATAAAAACTACCAACGAAAATTGGTTTGAATGAGATCTAACGAGTAGTTTTTTTTATACGTCATAAATGGTAAACCTTAATTTAACTTTCATTAAATCAACTAAAATATAAAAATAAATCAAAAACCTTTTAATTTTATAGAAATAAACCTACGAATAACAAAACTACAGGAAAAGTAACTCCCATACTTCAACCGTTATAAATTTGGCTCCTTTTCGAACACTAAAATATGACAATTCAGATTCTCGCCAAGGTCGTTTCCCAGGTAACGTATCATAATATTGCGCGCTGGACGACAGCCTGCGCGGTTATTGTCACTGTCACAGTTATGAAACAAAGCCGTGGACAATAATTATCAAAAGCGGATGGCATTATGCAGTATACACCAAACATATCTACTATCACGAAGAAAGGAGTACATAATTATTATTTTAAAATCAAACATTTTCCTCTGATCCTTAAGTCATCGTAATCATAATTTTGAACAAACCTTGTACGATTCGGACGAATTTAAAACTATCCAGAGCACCTAGACAAGATGTTTTCAGATTACAAACATCTATGTGCTAAATTATTACAGAATTATTACAGAATTGAAATAAAAAACTTACGGTGCAAATGCAGATTTTCGTAATCTCTTTAATTTTCGGTCATTACTCATACAAAATATATCATGACTATTAAAGTGTATGCTACATAAACGAGTAATCTGACTCCGTATCCAATTCGGTTTGTTTCTTACTAAACGAAGTACGAACGGCATTTTAAAAATAAGATACTCCGTACTGATGTCAGTCAGACCCTCGCTTATGAATTATGATTAAATTGTTACATCTTGCATAACACTGTCCATGGCGACTTTGTAAAAATTTTGTAATTATATTATTATTTTTTGATTATTGCATTTTTACAATAACATGTAAACTTAATAAGACAAACACAAAGAGACCAGCTTAATTTTACGCAAATACCCTGGCATCCAACTTAAATAAACCATCTTTTTGGGCATGTTTTTGGGTCGGAAAAAATACAAGAACTTTACCTAAGCATAATTTTAAAAAATTCACTTACTGATGAAACTTGAAAGGTTATTCCTGTATTAAAAGTCGTATCTGTATGACTTCTACACCATTTCACAGGGCATTTAGGCATTTTAACAACGGACATTTTGTAAAAAGCTACGTAAAAAGTGAGTAAACAAATTTTAAAATGAGTTTGACAATAATTATCATGTCAACCTGGTTGAATGTCACTCGAGTATATATACACGAAAAACGTGTACCGAACACATGCATAAATGTGCATGTATTCGGGTCACATTTTGTAGCCTTTTGGTGCACTTTTTTTGACGGAGTTACTCTTCCTGTAGTTTAAAGTTCACTGAAATAAACCTTATTGCTGCTGCGGAACCCTTCATGGGCGAGTCCAACTCGCACTTGGCCGGTTTTTTACTTATCTTAGTTCAAAATTGACCTAAAAAAATTAAAACGTGGAATATGTAGTTTATGATATTGTCGATCTACTGGCGTGTTTCAAATAACAGTAATTTGTAAATACTAAGGAGATGCTGAATGTATATGCTTGAATTTTAATAAATCGGTTTTACTTTGGAAGCTGATATCATTAGTATAATAAACAAAAATAGAAAATTTAAAACGTGGAAAGGAATGTTGATATAAAAAAATATTAGTTTGTCAATATTTTTAGCAATATTCCGCGAATATATATTTCGCGGAATATTCTAAAAATATTGACAAACTAAATTTAAAGCTATGGATTTCCGCAAAGTAACGACTGATTCTATTAACTATTTGAATGTTGCTGAAGAATATTGCTGTATTTTTATAAGATTATGAGTTTAAAAGCCCCTAAATACGGCAAATTACGGAATCTCCGTAGGGAACGCCCTTAATCAGATATTTATATTTTAAGGATCGCTCAGAACAAGCACCCTCTCAAAAATTCGGATATATGCCTTATCTCATTGCCAGTGGCAATAACTGATAAGTGATAACGGAGGACTTTAGTGTTGCTTGTGAGGAGCGTGCAAGCGATAGCGCGATCTAGGCGACGCTTAGCGACATCTATGTGACCGTCTGATAACTAAAGGTACTCGTAATTAAACTAAAAATTGTCTTCTACACACGCAAACTTATTTAATTTACACATAATTTACATTTTACAAGGTTAATAAGGTTTGTTATTTGCTCCTCTTATGCTTTTGTTTTTAGGGTTCCGTACCCTAAGGGTAAAACGGACTCTATTATTAAGACTTCGCTGTGTCCGTCTGTCCGTCCATCTGTCACCAGGCAGTATCTCAATGTTATTATCTGGCTAAGTATACACAAAATCCACTTTTTTACTTCAAATAATTTTTCCGGTCCTCAAACCTTCATTTATGCTAAATAATCGGCCAAGTGCGAGTTAGACTCGCGCACGAAGGGCTCCGTACCGCTAAGGTACGTTCACACGCACGCGTTTAACTCGACATTCAACGTGCACATTCACATTTACGAGCGTGTAAACGGTACGCCCGAGCCCGTGAACGCGCCTGTGAACGTGAATGCCGCGAATCGGGCGAGTGTCGGTTATTTGGCAAAGTTCAAAGGATGAATGTGCGGGCGCCCGGTGACTGTTTAAACGCGCGCGGGCAGGCAGTCTCTCCCGCGCTTTCGCGACGAGTGGATCTTCAACGTTGCTAAGAAAGTCATTACGATCGGAGATTACAAAATGGCGGAATGGTCAAACGAGACAATTTTAACGTTCCTGGAATATTACTAGGAAGAAGAACTTTTATCATCCACCCGGTGCAACACTACGCTAACACATAGTTAGCGTAGTATGTGCATAAGTTAGCGATATTTAGGTTGTGAAATAATTATATAAATACGTAATTTAATGCTACCTTGTCTCTTATAAATAATATTATGTTTTTATTTTATAAAAAAATACTTTAGTAAGTAATCACATTAGGTACTTCAACATAAATTATACCTAGTGTTATAGAAACGTCACCGTTACCTGCCGAAATTGATAATCCTGAATTCGTGACTCTGTAAAATTACGTCATGTTTGATGAACGTTTTCAAGCCGAGATACAGGCAAAGACAGGAAGACAGTTATTAACTTATTACAAGACATAAATATAAACGACTTGGGAGCTCCATTTAATATTTCTTCGCCTATGGCATTGCCTTCTATTCAAACACCTTCTATATTAACATTAACTTTACCAAGTATCGTACCTTTATATTCGACTAGATGATGCCCGCAACTCTGTTGCGCCTAAAATCGTTTATTTCGCGGGAACCGTACCTTTGTATGGGATAAAAAGAATGATTGGCATGGTGCGTCCCCGGAAAGTGCACAGACTCACCATGCCAAATTTCAGCAAAATAAGAAGTAACAGATAGACAGACAGATAGTCGCCTGCTGTATAGGCTGTAGCAGGCACGTCTTGGGGGAAGGTTTATTTACCTTCCAGGCCCAACAGAATATCCTTTGGGCCTTGCTTGCGTCTTGTTGCTTGCTTATTTCTGAGTTCGCGATACAAAGGAGGACCTCGCGCGTCGTAACCAATTTGAAGGCTCATGCAATGGGCAATATGATTCTCAAACAGCCGCCCCGAGTACTCGAGCTAGGCGAGACATTGTAATCATTAATAATTCTGATCCTACGTCTTCGCCTCGGCCTGTTTCGGTGATTGAACCACTCCCGCTCTCTTAGACGCTCAACGTCCTCTTTAGCAGATGCCACCTGTTGTACAAAAGTCTCCACCGCTGCCACTTATTTTCACTCTCGTGCAAGCCGCAAAATATCGCTGGGAGTGTAATATCCGAGACAGTGCGTCAATTCCGAGCGTTGTGTGTCTCCCATGCGGGACTTGCCATAATCATGTGCTACGCCTTACACACTTTATTGCGGTGGTGAAAAGTCGTTGTTTCCTCTCGTCTTACTATCTCACATAGGTGCCGACCGAAGCACACAAGGGCGGTCGGCAGCTGCATGAGACGAAAAGACAGTGCACCGGTCTTTTAGTTGACCCATTCTTTTAGACCAGGTCGAATGGATGTGAGCAGGTTGAACTGACTTGTGGCTACGTTTCATTCTTCATTCATTCTGGCATTACCAGTGAGGCAGCCTCCAAATCCTAAGACACAACTCATTGCTTGGAGTAATAGGCTGATGCCGTGCGGACCCCCAAAAATGTAGAGGTTCCGCCTTCCTTTGAAATTTTCCAAATCATTTGTAGGTATTTGACCTTCAGTCTGTTCTATGACTCGGATAAGAACGTTGGGATCGATTTCTTATTGCTTTTATTTGATAAAATAAGTTTTGTTACATATTGAATGTATAGGAATCAGTACTTTAAATTTGAAATAATACGCTAAGTTGTTGCACAGTACGATATAATTTTTTTCCCTAATTATTTCAATAAGAGCCTGTTTCACCGCTTCCTGATAAGGCTATCCACCACTTAACTTGACAGATGAAGTATGGAGAATCTGTCAAATAAGCCTATCGGGCACCTTATCAGGAAGCGGTGAAACAGGCCCTAAAACTTGTAACTTATCTACTCCATAACCTAGCTAATATATTTGGCTACACATATAATCCATAGTTTTTCTATTTCAAATAATTTTTCCGGCCCTAAAGCCTCCATTTAAGCAAAAAAACGGGAAGTTTTTTCATGTTACTTGCCTTATTCTTCCACTCACGTCTTGAATTTTAATGTCGAAAAAAGTACGGTTCTCAAGAGATAAATGAATTTTGTCGCAACGAAGTTGCGGGCGTCACTTGTACTTAATATTTAAAAGGAACGTATGTTGTACTTTGCTTATACAATACATACATATTACATACATAGTGTCTATCTTAATTCTTAATAACTCTGAGCACTAAGGGTTGATTCAGAACGCAACGCGACGAGGCGAGGCGAGGCGCGGCACGGCATAACTTTGTATGGATTTGACGGATCGGTTGCGGCTGCTGTCTGAATGAACCCTATGGTACCCAAGGGTTGGGATGATTCAGACCGTCAAAAAAAATTGTTCTAGGGCTCCCGTACTATATGTCGTAGCATTTAATACGAATCCGTAGCTTGAAAGCCACGCCGCGCGTAGCAATTGATTTAAATCCAAGAATGCTATATTGCACTCGGTGAAACATGGCGGTAGCGGTCATTGACTCCCTGTCAAAAAATTGACGTTTTTTATATAAACCGCGATTGATAGTGAAGTGTCAGGATGTTCCTAGTCCATTGTCAATCGCGGTTTATATAGAAAAGGCATTTTGGCACTGATTTAAAGGACCAGTTGTAAATTGCAATTTTGGTAAGTTAAAAATTATAAATGGCACGTTTAATAACTAGTTTAGCAGTTAAAACTAAGCAGTAAAATAAACAAAAATGAGTAGTAAAAAATAATGAAATGGATAATTAAAAACATTATTGAAAAGTAAAATAATTAAATGGTCAGTAAAAATGAATGAATGAGCGGTTACGTGTGGGCAGTAACAAATCGGAATTTGTCAGTAAGACATATCATTCTAAGAAGTTCTTTAAACAATGAGGCGGTAAAATATAATAAAATCGGCCAAGTGCGAGTCAAACTCACCCATGAAGGGTTCCGTGCCGTTATAAAGCGAAAGTATAAGACGGTCGCCGGCTGCTGCCGCAGCACGCTCGCTGCGCTCGCTCGGCTCCCTCTGCCGTTGTGGTCTAAGTTCTAACCTAACCTAACCTACTCTTGGACTTTCTGGATTGTGTTTGTTTTTGTTTTGGCCCCCTTTCTGGGGGGCTGCGCCCCCCCCCCGTCCCCCCGCTTCAGTATCCGTGGTTAAGTAGGCCTTCTGTTAAGTTAAGTTATCGAACCGCTCGTTCCATTATTTTTACCGCTCATTCATTTATCGAACTGCTCTTTCCATCATTTTTACCGCTCATTCCATCATTTTACCGCTCAACAGTTTTTTTATTACTGTCCATGTTTTACAGTCACAATAATTAATCAACCGCCAGAAAATTAAATAACTGCTCAATATTTTTTTCAACTGATCATAATAACATCTCAAATATTTAAATAACTGATCAAAAAATTAGTTCCCTATAGAAAATGACAAGTTTTTTGACAGGGAGCAATGACCGCTACCGCCATGTTTCGCTGAGTACAGTATACATCGTTGCGTTTTTTTTGTCAATAATGAGTTCATCTATACTTTTTTAAATATTATTATAAAGATGAAGAGTTTGTTAGTTTGTTTGTTTGAACGCGCTAATCTCAGAACCTACTGGTCTGATTTAAAAAAATTCTTTCAGTGTTAGATAGCCCATTTATCGAGGAAGGCTATATTTTATCACGCTAAGACTAATAGGAGCGAAGAAATAGAAGAAAATGTGGAAAAAACGGGGGGAAATTATTTGAAAGGACTTATTTGAACGCTCTAATCTCAGGAACTACTGGTCCGATTTCAAAAATTATTTCAGTGTTAGATAGCCCATTTATCGAGGAAGGCTATATTTTATCACGCTAAGACTAATAGGAGCGAAGAAATAGAGGAAAATGTGGAAAAGACAAGGGAAATTTTATAAAATTGCTTATTATCTTAAGAGCTACTGGAGAAATTTTTATGTTATTTGGCAAACATGAAGAATAAAAAGACCACGTGAAGGGACATCAACTTTTTTTTTGCGGAAAAATGTACGGCTGCGTGAAATTCCTAAATTACGCGGGCGAAGCCGAGCGGAACATCTATATTCTATATTTTATTATATATTTAAAAAAAACCGGCCTAGTGCGTGTCGGGCCACGCGCAATATAGGGTTCCGTAGTGCCGCTAGTTTTTGAAATTTTTTGTATGGTCAATGAGTGTACATTTATAACATGTTTTACACTACTAACAACATCATCTCAGTTACTTTCAAAGGAATTCGAACGAAATGTTCCTTTATACTTCGCCGCATACATTTTTTTAGTTGATCGACTATTACTCAATAACTTATGAAGTCTTCTTAGCCGTGATAGTTTTTCTTTTAAATTCAGCATATTTCCTACTCCCATGAATTTTCACATTCCTAGAAGCAATCGTTTAGCTGGCAGAAGGGGGGGGGGGGGGGGGGACACTGGACTCTAACGATTTTTTCCACTTTTAAACTTAATATTTCACAAATGGATGCTGTAGGGGCGAGGGCCCTACGACGATTGTGGAAAGGATATATAATGAAGGAAGACAAAAATGGGTACCTGTTGATGATAATATATGCTGGCGGCTGCGCTGAGATGAGTCGAGCTGATAGTCACACTGTCACTGTGGTCTATTAGTTTATTTCACTGTATTCACTGAGCTGATCGCGACACGGGATATGGCCAGTCGAGAGGAGATTTTCGTATGTTTATCGAGCGCGCGCCGTTCACGGTTCAAGGCGGGAAGTCTTATTTGTCACTTGCGTGTCTAGCGTATGACGTCGACAGCACAGAGCAAACTCACGCGCTGCGGTGTTGCCAACGTCGCGCTAGAGTTTGGCGCGAACATCCTGGGGGGGCCCGGCAATGGGCGTGCGCTGATCCCCATCTTGAGCTGAATCCAGTGGGAGCCGGGCAATCTTGCCGACAGGTCTCCGCAGCTGGCCTTGTGAGGTGGCCAAGTCCACGACTCTGATGACTCCATCCTTCCCAGGCAGTAGACGTGTGATTCTTCCCATCTTCCATTGGAGCGGAGGCAGACTGTCCTCCTTGAGCAGAACCAGTTCCCCAATTTTGGGTGGAGAGGAAGAGGAAAGCCATTTGGAGCGGATTTGAAGGGTATGGAGGTAGGACTTGGTCCAGAGAGCCCAGAAGCGCTGAGAGAGAGATTGGATGAGCTGAAAGCGCTTAAGGGGGGAGATGACTCTGTCATCTATTGTGTGCTCGGGGAGAGCTGTGAGCGGACGGCCTATGAGGAAATGGCCAGCTGTGAGGGGCTGATAGTCTGTAGGATCGGATGAGAGTGGGCTGATGGGCCGAGAATTTAATACGGCCTCAATTCTAGCGAGCAGAGTTGAGAATTCCTCAAATGTGAGGCGTTGTTCACCGATTACACGGTAGAGAAGTTGCTTTGTACTTTTAACATTAATCTCGTGGATGCCTCCCATCCACGGGGCCTTGGGCGGATTAAGTAACCAAGTTATATTTTGAGCTGAGAGTTTATGAGAAATGGCGTCATTATTGTCATTGAGAAATTGTTGAACTTCTAGGAGCTGATTCCTAGCACCTACATAGTTTGTGCCGCAATCGGAACGTATTAAAACGGGAACACCGCGACGTGAGCAAAATCTTTGTAACGTAGCAATAAATGCGTCTGTAGAAAGTGCGGATACTGGTTCCAAGTGAACCGCCTTAGTAGTGAGGCAAACGAATATACAAAAGTAACCTTTAATTAACTAACTTAGCATTTCGTAGTTGACTTGATTTAATTAAAAAAGGCCGGCAAAATCAGTAGACACGTGACTAAATACGGGCTGAGGTATAACTCTGTCGGCTGGAAGGTCAGCCATGACAGGCATTTCGGGCTGAGCGCGGCAACGGAAACATCGTATGCATTTATACGTTCTATGTCGAATGATGCGGCGTGCGGATAATATCCAGAATTGTTGACGTAATATAGCGTGTAATGTATCGGTGCCAGGGTGACAATGAATGCGATGATAGTGATCAATGATAAGGTCTGTGAGCGGACTAGAACTAGGCAGTATGAATGGATGTTGAGCATCGTATGTGAGTTCCGAGCGAGTGAGTCTACCACCTACTCGTAGAAGACCGTCCTGCATAAAAGGTGATAATCGCTGTAGTCTAACTGTGCAGAGTTTGTTAATTTGCAGGCGGTGAATGTCTTCTGCGAACGAGTTCTGTTGAACAGAGCGGATCCAGAAGAGCAGAGCTTGTCTACGTTCATTTACAGTTAGTGGACCTAGTTCTCGTGAGTGTGTAGGTAATTTACAGTTCGAAATAAAACGTCGCATGTATGCTGTGACGCCGATAAGTTTATCTAATGAGCTAAATCGTGTAAGAAGATCACTATCGATACCGGGGATTGTGAAATGACATGGAACTTGTTTAGGTTTGAGTACAGGTAATCCCTGTCGAGTGTGAGCTGAAGGCATCTTGGGCCAGGTATCCTCTGGCAGCTTGAGCCAAGGCGGAGACCACCATAAGCTATGCGAAAGAAGAGAATGTGCTGAGATTCCTCTGCTGGCATAATCGGCAGAGTTTAAGTTGTAGCGTAGCTACATTAAATAATTTAATATCTCCTCCTTCTCTTTATTTGTCAGCTGTTTCTTGAAATCAATTATACAAATCGATACATAGCGCGCCATCTTTTGATAGTAGTGCGGAACTAAAACGACACTATCTGTTTGTTTTGATTAATACTCTTTGCTAAAATAACTTTATTAAAATATTTTGATTCTATTTGGCTATTTAAATTTTATAAAGTAGTATTACCTAGTTTTCAATATATTATTTGATAAATAATAATGAAGTACCTTTTTTTTTCATAAACAAGCCCTTCGGATATACACCTTACCCCTGTCAACATGACAGTTAAAAAAAAATAAAACCGCCGGCCTATAAAAGCCGCCGATTTGCTCGTACGCGTCCTTTTGACACCATCAAAAATCAAAATGTAGGAGTCATTGAACCCCGTTATCGGTGAGTGCGTGTTTAGTGTTGTGTTTGTAGGATTTTCCAAGTTTCTTGTCTTTTAATACCTTTTATTGTAAATTCAGTTTAATTCTGTGTTTGGTTTTTATTGTGGCGAAAATCACACTATGTATTTGTCTAAATTGTAAAATTTCTCTTTGTGATAGACCACGTGTTTGAAGGCTTCCTGTTTCAACCTTTTATTTTGTAAAGTAGATTCTTATTTGTAATATTAACTTTCTAATATTAATTCTTTCACCGTGGTCAAATTGTTTTCTTGGTTTTCTTTGTTGTAATAACAAAATTGGCCCTGACCTAGTTTTGAATGTCAATGTCAGAGGTTCAATAACCTTTTGCTCTTTAGTAATCGTATTTTGATTTTCTTAATTCCCTTTTTAATTAGTGTTTTTTTAATGTTTGTGATGGACCCTGCAACCACGTGCTCGAAGTCTTCGGGTGGAGAACACGTGCTTGCAGAGGGGGTCATCAACAGCGTGAACACTCTCCTAAGGCCTGCCTCGAACATTCCAGGGGTTCACCGTCTGGAGCAACTCCTTGTTCACCGTCTGGAGCAACTCCTTTGCTACGTCCTGAGTAACTCTGCTACGTTCCGGAGCAGCTCCTTGAACTGTGCTACGTTCTGAAGCAACTCTTCTGCTACGTTCCGGAGCAACTCTTCTGCCACGTTCCGGAGGTTCTACCACCCCACCGGCTTGCCACGTGTCAGCCCATGCATTCTGGCTGACGCGCCATCTGACGCCACACACCGTACCTGCCACCACATACGGGATCCCGTACACTGCCACCAACACCTGGCCATCGACGCTGCACCTGTTTGCCGGGATCGCGGAGGCTTGAGGAGCTGGAGTCCCGCAAGTCGCTGTGTCCCCAGATAAGTGTCGTGTCCCTAAACCCGAGAGCTAAGACCGAGAAATAGACCGAGGCTAGGTTTCGTGCCCGCGTTCCCCTCTCTCCGCTAGCTACTAGTTTTTTTATTTAAATAAATTTGTTATTCATTAATTCTTTTTTTTTATTTATCTCTCCTTTTTATTGTCCCTGTGCCGGCCAGGTGACAAAGTGTGTAGGTACATGACGCCAGTTGAGCGAGAGAGAGTTATTAGTAATTTTGGTTACTCTGTTAGCTTCGAATGTTTGTAAACGATGAGTAGGAGTTTTAATCCACGCGAGTACAATGGTGCTGTCTGACCAACAGACGTGTTGAGATATTGTGAGATGAGCGGAGAGATGTTGAGAGACACGAGACATGAGTTGAGATAAAAGTGTAGCCGCGGATAGTTCTAATTTAGGAATTGTGAGTTTATTTTTAATAGGGGCTACCTTAGATTTTGCAATTATGAGCTGAACGTTAGCCGATCTATCGTGATTTAATTCGTGTAAATATACGACTGCAGCAAAACCATTTTCTGAGGCGTCTGCGAAGCCATGAAGTGAGTATGTAGAAGTTAATTTGTGCGGAGCGACGTGTCTGGGAAAGTGTATGTCTGAAATGTGCGGAAGATCATGACAAATGCGCTGCCAGTCTTGTGTAATATTATCTGGAGTGGGGTCGTCCCAATCTTGTTTGAGCAACCATAATTTCTGTAGAAGTAACTTTGCGTGGAATATGACAGGAGTGATCCAACCGTTTGGATCATAAAGAGAAGCTACAGTGCTGAGTATGGATCGCTTTGTTACGTGAGCGATTGGTGGCAGCGAAATGTTATATGTAAATTCATCAGATTGCGGAATCCATCTAATACCTAAGACCTTAACAGATGGAGAGTCTGAGCTGATGTCAAAGTCCTTAGGCATTTCGCATTGATCATCTGGGAAACGCTGTAAAAGTTGAGGAGTGTTAGATTTCCATTTACTGAGCTGGAAACCACCTAGCGATAATAAATTAATAAGCTGAGTTTGAAGGGCTGAAGCTTCCTCTATGGAGTCATGACCACAGAGAATATCATCTACGAAAATGGAGTTACGTAATACATGAGCAGATTGGGGATAGTGATGACCTTCATCATCAGCGAGTTGTAATAATGTGTGGATAGCGTGATAAGGGCTCGAACGTAATCCGTAGGTAACAGTGTGAACGCATATGTGAGTAAAGGTCGATCAGGAGACGATCTCCAGAGTATGAGCTGATAATGACGTTGATCTGGATTAATAATAATATTTCTAAACATCATTTTTTATGTCTGTGGTAAAAACTACACGATGTGTCCTAAATGTCATAATTATATCGACAATATCACGCTGAAGGGCGGGGCCTGTGTGCAGACAATCATTCAGGCTGACACCATTGGATGACTTGCAACTGCCATCGAATACTGTGCGGAGTTTATCAGTACCTGATTTAAATAAATGTGAAGTTGGCGAGCATGGAACATGGCCGCTCTCCCTACCACTCAGCGTGCGCCCAACTTCACTCCGGTGCATCCCCTCTTGTTTTCGTGGTTATTACGTTGGAGAGTTGGAGTTACTCTCTTCGGTATCGCCAAAGTGTTAACTTGTGCAGTGCTCTGGACTTCTAGTGGTCATTTTTATTTAATGAAGTGACAATCAGTGATTAAAATATACATTTAATTAAATATAAGTGTTGCTTGAGCAATAATTAAACTGACTAATGAAGTTGCTGTTTGATTAATAAACTAAGTGATTGGTGTGATTTTGGTGTTTTATTTACAGATCTTTAGGGTTCCATACTCAAAGAGTAATACGGTGCTCTATTAGAGGGAACGCGGGTACAGTAGAATTTAAACGAAGAAACTATTGCCATCACGCTCCACCCTGCGCCGGCACGTGTGTTGTGATAGAGACAGACACAGTAAATCGAGGTAACGTATTCCTCTGATTCCTCCTTCAAAATAGAGCCTATCTAATTTTTTTTTAAATATCTTCAGGAAGAGTTAGTCTATTCTCTATGCCTCTAAGTTTTTCTTTTATCTCAAAGATCTTTCAAATTATAAGGTTCAAATTGAGCTAATCTTAAAAGTGCCGGCCAACGCAAATAAATCAATTATTTTAATAGAACATAATCTAAGGAATAATTTTTATTATTACATCAAAGTTCTAAGTCAAGTCTCCGAGTTGTTATTCAAGGTCAAACTTTTGTTTTATAACATATTGTAATAAAACTTATTTTATTAATTAAAAGCAATAAGTAATCGATCCCAACGTCCCTATCCGAGTCATAGAACAGATTAGAGGCCAAATACCTACAAATGATTTGGAAAAAATCACAGGAAGAGGGAACCTCTACGTGCTTGGGGCTTGCAGGGCACGACCACAGAGCTAATATGGCACAACTCATTGCTTACTTGGAATACTAGGCAAATGCCGTACGTACCCCAAGCTAGATTATCTCCAGCTAGATCATCTTTTACCATAATATTATCAATAATCATTACAGCAGTATGTTTAAAAAGCCTGTATTTTATTTTAAATTCACCTTCTTCAAGTTCTTTTAGTGGATTTTTACGTATTTTGTAATGCTTCACACTCCTTGTCAATGGCATGAGGTTTACAACCTCATTAATGTCCTCTATCACCCTCAAATATTCAATAAAAAAGTCACTATCCATCTTTTCGCTACCAAAATCAAAGCAGCAAAAATGTGAGTTTTGTTATTTGTAGGTTATGTCTTAGGATGCCGTCTTAATTCAATTTTCAAATGTTAAAATATACCTTTGTTCTATACTTAATCTCTCCTTAAACTATGTAGTGTGAAGGATTAACTTTTATTCCGAGAGTAGATTCGGATTAGTTTACTCCTTCCTTACTCCATGTTTATTAATACTGAATTTTATTACTCTTACCTTAAGCCTAGGAGTAAAGTTATTCTTGCTCTAGTCTGTGTTTATTAATAAGGCTGGTAGAGTATCCCCCTTCCTTTGAGTTTTTGCGCGTGGCGCTTGGCCGATTTTTCTAGGTTTACACAAAATATGTAAACCAAATCCATCAAAAACATTCTGTAAAAAAATTATTTATGAAATTTTTTTATGAAAATCGATTTTCAAAAAATCGTCAATCAAGTTGTTTCGATCAAGTTTCGATCAAGTTTCGATCAAGTTTCGATCTTTCGATCAAGTTTCGATCTTTAGATCAAGTTTCGATCAAGTTTCGATCAAGTTTCGATCAAGTTTCGATCAAGGTTTCGATCAACTTTCGATCAACTTTCGATCAAGTTTCGATCAAGTTTCGATCAAGTTTCGATCAAGTTTCGATCAAGTTTCGATCAAGTTTCGATCAAGTTTCGATTAAATTTCAAATCGAGTTCGAGTTCGACACAAAACACTACTCTCCAACCGTCTTACGGTTTTTATATGGTTTTTCGATCAGCACGAGAATCTGGCGCGAGTTTCACAGTTTTTACCCATCCTACAAAAGTGCTCAACGCCGCTAAAGAAGTTTTCACTTCAAAAACTGAGTCTCGCAACTCAGTTTTCTACCGCAAAAAGTTGTGAGATCCATTTAATCCAAGTCGGTTCATTTATTCAGTCCCTACATAAGGGATCTTGTTCTACCGTTACCACTTACCGCAACGCCACGCGCCGTGTAGACTGGCTCTAAGAATGGAATAACGCATAGATGCGTTGCAACGACGCAGATTGACATAGGTCATAGGAAAATGTATTCAGTATAATATTATAAGTAGAATTATAGTAAAATTCTACCTATAAGGGTTGATTCAGACCGCAACGTACGCGTAGATCTATGCATTTCTAAATTTGTACTGACTTGACAGATTGGCATGTCGCCTCGCGCAATTGAAATCTGTCAAATCCATACAAATTTGCCTCGCCTCGCTTCGTCGCGTTGCGGTCTGAATTGACCCTAACACCTCGTTTATTAAAAATGCAAAACACTATTGCGTCGTATTATAATGTGGACCTATCCTTATATCGTATAATTTGTGTATTTTATGTATTTTAACAAGGATAAATATTAAATATATCAAAATTTGGCAGGAAGGATAATTGCACCCTGTATAATAGCGTTTCGCCTTTTGCGATACGTTATTGCTAATCCCAATTCCCATGAATTTTTATTTCCGACTATGCCGTCGAAATTGTCGAATACCAGTTGTCTCAACACCCTGACCCTAAAGCCCAAATCTTGCGACCTTCAAATTCCGGTGTGGGCCATCCAGTGTTATCAATATTCCCTCAATTTCCGGAATTTTGTGCTCGGCTTCGAATGAAGTGAAGCGGGGTGAAGCGGAGGGGAAAATCGGCTTTATAAGACCGGAAACACCGGAAATTTCGAAACACAATCAGCCGAACATGTCAACTTTGGTTTACAAATGACTTTGATTATACAAATGAAATCGGGCAAGCCGTGGGCCAGTGGTTTATAGTGATGGATCTTGACTCGGAGGTCGTGGGTTAAATTTGCGCGTTGGAAACATTTTTTTTTCAAGGCTTGGTTAGGGCAATGCAGGCTGATCACCTGATTGTCTGACAAGTAAGATGATCCATGCGTCGGATGGGCATGTAAAAAGTCGGTCCTGCGCCTGATCTCTCGCGAGTCGTGTCGGTCGTCCGTCCCACTGGGTTATGAGCTCCGTGGTTATTAGAGTAAAGGATGATAGGACATGCTTATTGAAAAGCAGTTTTTATCAATTTATGCAATTAAATTTCGCATCCGACTCAAACACACGCACACTTTAAGGGCGTTCCCTACGAAGAATCCGTAATTTACCGTATTTCAAGCCTTATAAACTCATAATTTGTAAGCTACAAAGTTATAATAAAAATACAGCAATAATCTTCAGTATATCAACATTCCTTTCCCCATTTTAAAATTTCTATTTTTGTTTATTATACTTATGATATCAGCTCCCAAAGTAAAACCAATTTATTAAAAATCAAGCATACACTCAGCATCTCCTTAGTATTTACATAAGTAAATAATTTGAAACACACGCCAATAGATCTACAATATCATAAATTACATATTCCCCGTTTAATTTTTTTTTAGGCCAATTTTGAACAAATATAAGTAAAAAAATAGGGTTTGGGTGCGATCTCGGCAACGCGGCAAAAGTATGGCCAAGGTCGTTTGCTCGGGTATACGAAATTTTGCCGATTTCGCTCATTTAACAGACAGATTTAACAGTTAAAATACAGTATTTCTATAAGTTTTAATGCACAACATGTAAGATCATTTCAATTATAATCTAATGTTGGAGCTAGATTTTTTATTTTTTTTAAGTATCTTTAAATAATCCAACTCAAACCCGCGACAGTTTTGTGATTTTTGCTGAAAAAGGTTTAGAATATCACCTTTTTATGGATTGTATTGACGTCTTAACGGTTTGAAAAAAATACAATGTACTGTTGAGAAAGTCGTCTATACAATGTTGGAATTACTTTTTACCACTTTAATATAAAAAACTCTTTAAAAACAGAAAACCTCTATCTGCCCGCTAACTTGGCGATCGTCCTTTTTCACCTGGCATATGAAAGACGGGCGTGAGTGTGAAGAGAGCAGTAGAAAAGAGAGTACGGGCTCTTAAGGCCATTTTCAAAGCAAACTGACTGTCAGCCGCCGAAAGTGAGCGATCGTTACGCAGTTTATTGTATTTCCATACATATTCTCTTTTTCGTTCACACCTAACCGACAATACGTTATTACGCTAGGCGTAGGCGCTGAGGCTGACATTCGGCGGCTACGTAGCTACGTCAGCTATAGCGTATAGTCGGCATAGTGTGAACGAATACCGTTTATTTTCACGTTTACACTGGGGCTCATAGTGAGCCTGCTCACATTCGGCGGCTTACAGTCAGTTTGGTTTGAACACGGCCTTAATAGTCCACGGGCGAAAGCTAGAATTGACAAGCTATCAGTGGCGGCGCTAGTCTAAGGGCAACCCGCAACAATGACGGTGCCTTATTACGGAAACTCCGCATAAAGCATTAATCAGCTGAGAAACTCAGACATCTGTTCAATTCTGAAAGCAATCGCTTCCCTTTGACGAATTGAGACGATACTCCTTCAAAATTCAACCTTAAAACAATAGGATAGGATTAAGAATTGTTTACCTCCAGACCTATCGGTCTGCTGTCACGATTCGTTGTTTGGGTGACGCAAATTAGAATCTTAATACAAAGGGACAGGGTTGGGAATTTATTGTTTTGGAATCTGGCATGATTCCAGTCGGGGATTTCAATACGGCACTTCATAAAGGCTTTTAAAACTATATTAGTGATGTTTAAACGATTGTGATATAATATGTTTGTTAATATATCAAGTCCTCTTCTGTGGCCCAATGGTTTAGAATTTAGATTATAGAAATTAGGTTCAATTTAGGTCGTAACGCGACGCGTAGATATGCATTTTCTAATGTATGGATTTAGTTTTTAGGGTTCCGTACCCAAAGGGTAAAAACGGGACCCTATTACTAAGACTTCGATGTCTGTCCGTCTGTCCGTCCGTCCGTCTGTCTGTCTCCAGGCTGTAACTCAAGAACCGCTAAAGCTAGACTTCTGAAATTTTCAGAGATTATGTATTTTGGTTGCCGCTATAACAACAAATACTAAAAACAAAATAAAATATATATTTAAGGGTGGCTCCCATACAACAAACGTGATTTTTTCGGCTTTTTTTGCTCTATATCAGTAATGGCAACAGGTAGGCACATGATATTTTCACAAGGTCCTTTATTGTATGTCTACTTTAATAATTATTAATAATATTAAAATTAAATAAAAATTTAAGGGGGGCTCCTATACAAAAAACACAATTTTTTGCCTATTTTTCCTCTATAACGGTACGGAACCCCTTTGTGTGCGAGTCCAACTCGCACTTGACCGATTATTATTATTCGTAGATCGTTCGGATTTGAAAGATTGCAATCGCGTGAGAGTTGAGACGTCTTGCAAATCTATCAAATCCATACTTAAGGCCATAGATAAAGTAATAAAGTATAGATGTAATCTTAGCCCGTCATCGCGTGGCCATTTTGTGCTTATTTTCATATGGTAGTGGGTGTTTATTTTCTTGAATATTTCTAATTGTCGATCATTTCGAAGCACATTATAATACAGAAAAGAAAGTCATTTAGGGGCGATTTCACCAAAGAAATGGAACGCGTTCAAAGCACTCTGAACCGGCTCAAAACGTATAAACGCGATTATAACATCGAAATGCATTTTACCAGCGTAAACGGAACGCGTTCACAGCAAATCCGAGTTTTATCTTCTGAACGCCCAAAGTCCGAAGTTCAACGTCATAAAACCCGTTCAAGCCCTGTCATGGCGGAACGAAAAACATAGACAAAAGAAAATGTCAATATGACAGTTTTGACACATGCGTTTGTAAGTTTAAGTATTCTTTCTATTTTGAAGTTAAATTAACGTGAAAAGGCTTTAAAATACTGAAAACATGTAAAATAATTGCGTGACGTCACGTAAACTTAGATTTAATAATCGCGATCAAAAGAAGGTAGTGAAATCCAATCGAAACAAAACGAGATTTACGTCGCAGAATGAACGCGTTCAATGGAAACTAAGTTTTATAAAGCTAAGTTTTATGTGTATTTGGTGAAATCCCACCTAAGTTCATGATATCGATAAACTATAGTTCAAGTAATGAGAATCCGTAAACACACGTAAAAAGCTATGCCATTTTTGTAGACAAATTATTAATTGATGTGACATTTGTAGCACTAATGCCTTATATAGCAAGAATAAAGGATTATTAAACTTATAAATACTCTTTTTAGCTTACAAAAATACCGATTGAAAAGCCCAAAAAACGTTGTTCAAAACTTACGTAGGTATTTAATGTTAAATCCATGTGTTTGAGGCATTCTTTGGCCATTCTTATGGTTTATTATTCAGCGGAACCATAAAACTCAACAATATCTCGCATAAAATATTCACTAAAAACCTTTATTAACACTTTTATTAGTAGTGGAGTTCCCAGAGCATTAAAATCGTGCAAACCTCCGATTTTTGCAATAGTGGATGAAAATTGAAAAGAAAAAAAGGAATGTGTAGCTGATAATATAAATAATAAAGTTTACCTATTGAAAAGTTGTGCTTTTGATTATTAAATTATTCTCTTCCACTTCAAGTAAACTCATAAACTGTAAAATTTTGAAGAAAATTTGCATATTACTTTCTTTTAAATATACAGGGTGTAACAAAAACTAGTGATAATACTTTAGGATGTGTACGTGTTCCCTGTAGAGAGTTCACTGTGAAAGTAGCAGCGCTGAAAGACCAAAGAAATTTTTCACTTTTGTATGGGGAAACTCGTGACGCTCGGGCCCTTGCCCATACAAAAGTGAAAAAAAAATTTGGTCTTTCAGCGCTGCTACTTTCACAGTAAACTCTCTACAGGGAACACGTACACACCCTAAAGTATTATCACTTGTTTTTGTTACACCCTGTATAGCAAAATAATAAAATATATTATTATTTTTTTGATTTGTATCGTTGCTTATATTCCAAAGAAAGAAAATAAGTTGAAAAAATATATAATTTAGATTTAAAATTAATATTTATGTATGTAGATGAGCATACGGTCTCCAAATGTGCTTGTTGTATGCCTCGCCAGGTATTTATGGCGTTCCTATTTTTCTTTGGTTTTAAATAGGAAGTTTAAAATTATTTTTTAGGCTTAACAAAGCCTTCCATTTCTGAATGTGTATAAATTTTTAGCTCTTACTTTATTAAATTTTCTGAAAATGTAGCACAAACTTTTCACGGATATTTCGAAGAAAATCTGTATTTATTTCTTTTCGTTAGGTTTTTACAGAATAAAATTGATTTTTTTTATTAATTATATTTGCCAAAACATAATTAAAGGAAAAAAATACAAATTAGGTTAAGAACTGATATTTTTTGTATTCAGGTAAGCATTTTCCAAACATAGGTCGCAGCATGCGTCTTTAGTATGTACGTGAGATTTGTAGCACCCAATTTTTTTTCTGGCTTTAAGTAGGAAGTTTAAATATATTTCAAGTAATAGAAAAAGTCTTTCATTTGTCGATGCATTTAATGTTTTAGCTCTCGCTGTAATAAATTTTCAACAAATATAGAAAAATATTTTCGGTCTATTTTACACATTTTTTGAGATATTTAAACGTTTTTAAATACTTAAAAGTTATCATTTCTCTAAAAATTAAATACGCACAACAAGTAAGTTTAACACACTTTTCGTTACAACCCTTAAATCTTGAATTGATGCCTTAGATGCTCATGCTTGATGCCTTAGAAATGCATGTCTACGCGTCGCGTTGCGGTCTGAATTGACCCGTAGATGTGTCTAATTTATATGTCAAAGTAAAAATCATATTATCATCAGAAAGACTCCAATTTATAATATTTTGGGGCCATTAGGACATTAAAGGCTTAAAATTGACGAATATGACTTTTTCGGAGACAAATATTTTAATTTTTCTGACAATGAGCTATATTTTAGTTGTTTGTATAAATTATTTATGATCATTTTTAAACATTGAGATGTTTTTAAACTTAATTATTGGAAAAAATTTGTATGAAGATGCTTTGAATCCTGGGTAGTGGGTAACCACAAAGTATTGATTTTATTGAAATTATTAAAAAAAAAAATTAAAACCGACTTCCAAGGTAAAAACAATAATAACATCCTTATAATATGAACTAAAAAGTATTAAATAATTTTTCCTATCCCATGGTGCCTTTTTCCGAATTCAGCTAAAACTCAACTATTTCTGTACTCAATCTTCATGATTTTGAAGTCGGTGCCAGTTACAAATGTTTAAAATATTCTGACATCTGGATTCAGCTATATCTGGTACCGACTTCAAAATTATGAAGATTGAGTACAGAAATAGTTGAGTTTCAGCCGAATTCGGAAAAAGGCACCATGAGATAGGAAAAATTATTTAATACTTTTTAGTTCATATTATAAGGATGTTGTTATTGTTTTTACCTTGGAAGTCGGTCTTAATTTTTTGTTTAAAATAATAATTTCACTCTTTTTAGTTACCTAGTAAAATCATCGCGTACTATACGTAGATTAGGGCCGATTCACACCGAATGGCGGAGGCGAGGCGAGCAGTTTCAGTGTCATATGATTTTAAACTTTATCTTCATTATTGTAATACATAGTATGTATAGCTTGAGAAATCGACGCCGCCGGCGGCCGCAAGAGGCCACGAGCGTCCACGGACGGCCGTAGATTTCTCAAGCGATACTATCTATTACAACAATGAATATAAAGTTTAAAATCATATTATGACACTGAAACTGCTCGCCTCGCCTCCACCATTCCGGTGTGAATCGGCCCTAATACACCTGTATACTATTCTACGTATTTTATTACAATTTGTTAACAGTCACACTTACAAAATATTATAATATCAGCTGCAGATAATTTTAAACAATACATTTAAAAAAAATCGAAGTGGACACGTGCTAAGGCCGCGCCAAACCGGAATTTCAGCAGCGGCGAGGCTTTCAGTGTTATATGATTTTAAACTTTATCTTTATTATAAGGTATAATATATTTACAAAGGTTGAATATATTGTTATGTTCAATTTTAGTGTCATTGGTGACCCTGACGTGGTAATGGTGATGATGAATGTAATTTGTATAGTAGCATATGCTTTCAGTTCTTAAAACAGCGCCTAAACCCCCAAACTTGTATCTATAAGGAATCCGGAGTTCTCTTAGTATCTTCGGAACCAAAGTATATCTTGGTGCAGAATCTTGCTTTTTGGTAGCATATGCTTAGGATGTTTCTGATAAAACCAAAATCACCATATGTTTCCATATAAATTTCGAGGAGTTCCCTCGATTACTCATGGATCCTATCATCAGGTCACCACTTTTGTGAACATGGTACCAAATTGGAGTGAAACCTAATACAACAAAATAAAAATTTCGAAAATCGGTTCACAAACGGCGGAGCAATCGTTGAACATACAAAAAAAATGTATCCACAGCCGAACATATAACCTCCTCGTTTTTTGGAAGTCGGTTAAAAAAAACAAACGGGAATCAAAACCACCACCTCTGCCGAGTAGACAGAATTGTCTATTGTGACCTCTGTGTCAGGAGCCACGCTCTTATCTAAGCATATTATCTATCTCTGGTTTGACATACGACCGATCGCAGCACATTGAATTGACATAAAATATATGTCTCTAATGTCTAATGTGAGCTATTCCTATCTCTAGTAGGGCAAAACCAGAGATAGATCAAATATTGGGATTTGGAAACGGCCGTTAATCAGCTGCCATTTTTTACCACAGTTTAATCTCCGTTTAATCTAAGCCCTAGTTAAACAACCAGTTTAACCGTGAGTAATGAACTAACCGCGCACAATAATTGCACAAACTCTCTAGAACTTATCCGAGCGTTAATCTTTTCAAACACACAATAAAGGAAATTGAGAACCTAAGAATTGGTGGACTTGAAAATTTTGATTGGTCTTGTTTTTTTTTTTGTTTTCCATTGTAGGTCCAAGGTAATAACCCCCACACCGGCTTTGGTGACGGTGGCAGGTTTCATTGAAACCGGGCCAGTTACGCAGGAGTAATTTTATAGTGCCCAAATGTGTGCGCAGTATTCAAGAGCACTCTCTCACTTTACTCTCATAACTCAGTGGGACGGAAGACGGTTCCGTTTTAGGGTACCGTAGTCAACCAAGTTTTGTTGATTACAGAACCCTAAAACGGAACCCTAACCAGTTGATTTTTATATATTGGTAGGTTAATCTATAGTCTATACTAATATTATAAATGCGAAAGTATCTCTGTCTGTCTGTCTATCTGTCTGTCTCGCTTTCACGCCTAAACTACTAAACCGATTGTAATGAAATTTTGTACACATATAGTTTAAGGCCTGAGAAAGGACATAGGCTATTTTTTAACTGGAAAAAGGGGTTGTAAGGGGGTGTTTATGCGTAAATTTGTTCAAATTAAGTTAGTTCCAAAAATTCATAACAGATGGCGCTAAGAGTCCCCTACATCTCGCTATCGCTTGCTCATACGTCTTTCTATAAGACGTGGTACCATGTTCAGTTATGTTTTTCGATTCTTTACGATTGTTATACACGTCATTAAATAAATCACTACTCACTACTTTATCTATGCAGTGACGTAACCTTAAACCTACCAATGATAAATAGTCTAGGGGTAAAGCTTAAAGTTGTGTAGCTAAATAAGCTTTAAAATTTGGTATAAACATATTGTATAAATATAGTTTTATTTTAAAAAAAATGAAATATTATGTGCACACTGTACAGCTGTTTTTGGGTATTTTGATTTAAGGGGTACCAGGGTATTCAAAGCTTTTAAATTTGACACCAATTTTGTTGACACCGCGCGCTTTAAGCTGAAGTCTACGCGGACGAAGTCGCGGGCAACAGCTAGTAGTTATATAATTTAAGAGTAACATTGTCCTACAAATAGAACAATCCATATTTTAGGATCATCAAAATATGAGATTATGAAATCCTTTCTATCTCTGTTAGCTACCACTTTCAAGATTTTTCGAAGATAAAAAAGTTGTTTGTCTTATCAAAATGAAGCTACTCACAAAAAATTAGCTTGTTAGTAATCACAAAAAATATGTTCTAGGGCTCACTATTACCATTATTTTATTGTAAGAAATAACGATAAACGAAATATAAAAAAAAAGTTTTACGTCCTCAAAATATTTAAACGTCAAAATCAAAGTACAACAAAATTATTTTCTTCAGCATTTTGAACTAAAAGCTAGTCGAAAAAACGCATATCTCAACTCAGTTCACTTAATTAAAACTTGATAGGCCTGGAGATAGTGACACAAAATTCTTGGTGATTTGGTCCAGTATGGCGGTTTTACAGGGGTATAATTACGTAAAGGCGAAAATGAAAATGATGGTCATAGCGCTCGCACTGGCAGCCCAAACGCGTGGGCGTTAATCAAACGTGTCGGATAAATAACGAGTGTCGAACGATTTGTTCCACAAAAATGCTTGTATTTTCAGATAGTCGAAAAAAAATAAGTAGGCGAAAGCGTAATGCCATACTTGTCGGGTGCGGCTTACAGCCCGCCATACCGACGCGAATACGTTAATTTTAATAAAAAAATTGAACCATTTGTACCAGGCTAATTTTTGCATAGCTAATTATCGTCGAGTAGCCATTCACGAAAATCACCTTGCCATACTTTTCCGACAGGGCCCAATGGCCGCCATACCACTGCAAAGGTGTAAGATTTTTTTTTTCGCCAAACGATTGGTACCCTGAAACTTTTTTTAACAGTTCCCTGTATGATCATAAATAGGAGTCTGATAATGCCATACCTGTGGGAGGCAGCGAATGTGAATAATATTTTTTTCAAAATCCTAAGTCTACTACAAGTATGGCAAATAAAATAATGATCACATTGTATCGTATAATTTCCAAAAATCCAAATGCCATACTGGTAAAAATCGTCCAATTTTTATCACTCTTTTGCTCAAGTCCGATAGTCATCCCGCCCCATGGTTACAATCTGTAACAATTTTTTTTAAACCGCCATACTGGAACAAATCACCAAGAATTTTGTGTCACTATCTCCAGGCCTATGAGCTCATGTTTATGCAAATACTTAAGATATTCTGCAAACTTTGAGATTCGACATCTTATTATTGAAAGCGATATGTACCTACTCGGATCAAGTTGAAAACGAGCATCTTTTTGCAATAACATAAATTGTCATAATATACAGGGTGTAACAAAAATAAGTGATAATACTTTAGTTAGGGTATGTACGTGTTCCTTGTAGAGAGTTCACTGTGAAAGTAGCAGCGCTGAAAGACCAAAATTTTTTTTCACTTTTGTATGGGGAAACTCGTGACGCTTGGGCCCTTGCCCATACAAAAGTGAATTTTTTGTCTTTCGGAGCTGCTACTTTTACAGTGAACTCTCTACAAGGAACACGTGCACACCCTAAAGTATTATCACTTATTTTTGTTACACACTGTATATTTTTTTATTTATGAAACCGAAAAATATGAGGTTGGAATTGAAACCGAAATGGAAACGGTAGCCACAACCGGAATATGAAACCGAAACTGAAATCGAATCCGGGACTGAAACCTAAGCCGAAATGCACCGAAACCGAAACCAAAAGAAACGGGCAGTAATCGTTTAAAATTTAAATAGACAATTTAGCCAAATTACACGAGATCATTATTTCGACAGCGATGACGTTTAATATTAAAGAAAATCTAATGTAGTTTGGATTCAAATGCTCTTGAAATTATCAAGTGCAGATTGACCAAATACCCGGCACTGCATTCAGTCTCCGCCGGTTTTCCGCGACACCGTGGTGTCCTTGTAGTGATAATCACAACACACCTGTCACTTCACAGAGGTCTGCCATCAATCATGTCAGCGCCCCAGGGGTGATTTCATTGAAAATATAATTTGGGACCATGAATATTCCCTTTTTGATGGAGTTTTGAAGAGTTTCTTTTTATAATAAATTATGTTTTTGCGTTGACGGGCTTGACGAGGCGTACAATGAAAAGTTCCTTAATATAAATAATAAGCAGATGACCATTCCAATTTCTAGTGTGTTTCTTATGTGTATAAAGGTGCTTCCTCACCGCGAGCATTCACGTGCAATGTATTTTTTCTATATATTATTCGATTCGACTTTGAGCATTACATTACAATACTGCCTCCCTGGCCGACGAGCATTCACATGTAATGTAACATTCGACTTTGAGCATTACATTACAATACTGCCTCCCTAACTGACGAGAATTCGAGTGTAATGTTACATTTTCGATTCGACTTTGAGCATTACATCACAATTAAGCTATCTCCCTGACTGACGAGTATTCGTGTGTAATGTAACATTCGACTTTGAGCATTCCATAGCTAGTTATGTTACAAGTTGTATCAAGATATTAAACACTGTTATCATTAGTCATTAACTTATTACAAAGTACGCATTATAAAGGTGCTCTCAGACAGAAGTTATATAACGTTAGGTAACATTTTGTATAACATTTTGTAACAAATTATAACAAAAGACATGTTTATTTTTTGACATGTTGTAGCTTACGTTACACGATGTTATAAAATGTTATCGTGTTACACAATGTTTTATAACGTTATATAACTTCTGTCTGGGAGGACCTTAATGCTCGGCTCTCCTCCCTCACTGATATACATGATATTATTATAATGCTCGACTTTGTAATGTTACATTACAAGCGAATGCTCCCGGTGAGGGATCACCTTTATGTGGTGAATGTTGTACCTTCATAATTAAAATAAAATTTATTCCTTTCCACAATTACAAAAATAGTTTGAGCTATACAAAGGACGAGGGAAAATATGTGTGTAATACGAAATGTGAATAAGTAATTAAAATTTCTACTGAATATTTCAATTTACTAAGAGTCAGCTCGGATCGCAACATGACGCGTAGATGCCGTAAGATGGGTTGCAACAAAATCGGTTCAGTGGTTTAGGCGTGAAGAGGTAACAGGCACACTTTCGCATCCATACTTCCATACTAATAACTGTAAATGCGAAAGTGTGTCTTTCTGTCTGTCTGTCCTCTTCACGTCGAACCGATTTTGCTGAAAGTTAAAGATAAACTTTTTTTAGTTCCAGGAAAGGACATAGGATACTCTCTATTCCGAAAAAATGTACGGTATTCGCGCGATATTTTTGGTGCAACAGAGTTGCGGGCGTCATCTAGTTTATATTAACTGTTGCCCGCGACTTCGTCCGCGTTAGCATAGATCGTATAATAACGGAGACAGACTTTCATTCAAACTTTCAACCCCTAAACCTTCGGGGTAAAATTTTCAAAATTCCTTCCTTAGTGGGTGTCTACTTAGTAAGACAACCCTACTCACCAAATTTCGTGGCTGTAACTTTCACAGTTTTTGGTCAGCGATGATGAATCAGTCAGTCAATCAGTCAGGACATGTAATTTTATAAGTATAGATTATAATGGATATGGCATGATATGGCTGTACTGTCGATGGAATATACAAAAATATAACTTACTATATTCATAGCAACTTATCACATAAAAGTTAAAATGTATAACATAGCTGACACAAATTTGTGCGGAGCGTACAAAAACGCAATATAGGACACGGGCGGCTTTAAAACGGGGACGCGAAGATCGCTTAATTAATATATTATACTCCCCCTTTGGGTGGTGGGGGGAGTACAGTCTACAGCTATACTCAACCTGCAGCCCGCTGAGGTTTTAACAGCAGCCCGCGTAAAGATAATATTTTTAGGCAGGGAAACCTTAATTAATTAAAAAAAAATCAACACCAATTCTATAAATCTAATTTAAGACTTTAAATAAAAGTTCAAACTAATTAATTACAAAATTTAAACAAAACAAAATAACAAAATTTAACGGACAAAGTGACACAAGCAATGGCACGTCTATCTCGCACAAATTCTCAAGGGAAAAGAGAACGAGTCACGTGGCGAGGCAGTTTTTATACACTCTGTGGGGTAGGGGGGTGGCTTGGTGAATCAGCTTCTGGTGTTGCCGCTAACACGGCCTCTCCTGACAGTCTGACGTCCACGTCAGGCTCCGATGATGGACCGGGTTGTTCTCGAGTAGGATCGGGCTGAGCAGTGGCGGCATCTGCTGAGACGTCATCATTCTCCTCTCCTGGAATTACATAAAAATAGTTCTAACACCGTTGTAGCTCTCACACAACACACCAAAAATGGTCCGATTTTTATAAATGAGTAACAAGCAAAAATGGTACCAAAGTGCGCACTTAAATTGTCAACTACATTATTTAGCTAGCTAGCTTTCAGGCATAGGCTCCACTATTAAGCATGTCCGTCAGAACTGCCGTCAATAATCATATTGCTCGGACTTCACGTCAAGGCATAGGCTCCACTATTAAGCGTACCTCCGACAGCTGTTCTGGCATAGGCTCCACTATTAAGCGTACCAAACAGACTTGTAAACTCACCCTCGAAGAATGCTGCGCAGGTCTCCGGGGTCCACTCTCCTCTCCAGGGCACCAGGTACTGCGCGGCCGCATAAGTAACCTTGCCGTATGCTCCGCTGACCAGCTTCAGCTCATAGCGCCCATGATCGAGCACTCGGGTAATTCGGTAAGGTCCACGCATTCCTGGATCCAACTTGCCCTGTGACTGAGAGTACTTGATCACAAATACGAGATCATTCAATTTATAGGTACGGGGAGACTCACGATCTTCGTTCACCCGTCGATCTTGTTCGGCCTGATTACGTGTCAACCGTTCGGTCGTCCTCTGTCTTCGTAATTCGCGTAACGACTCACGATTGTCAGTAGAATTTTCTAAAGCCACATCGCGTATTAACGAGCGGACAACCGGTAATGCATTTTCGGACCCGATCAACAAGTTTAAGGGAGAATACTGCGTTGTCTTTTGTTTTGTGATATTTAAAATTAATTGCAGTCGCCACAACTCCTCAGCCCATTCACTTTTCTTTTGATTTGACTCGATACGAAGCATATTGAGAATCGTGCGGATATAGCGTTCGGCCTGGCCATTAGCTTGGTGCATCTCAGGAGTGATGTGATGCACTCGGCATCCTAACTCATTAAGAAATGATATAAAACTAGAAGCCTCAAACATTCTACCTCTATCACAAATTAAAGTGTTGGGGGTACCGAACAAAGAAATAATTAATTGCATGGCTCGCTTCAGCTCAGTTAAATCTTGTCGGTGAATAGGAATTAAGTGACAAAATTTGGAAAAAGAATCAACTGCAACTAATATGTGCTTAAAACCTTGTGATTCGGGTAACGGTCCCAAAACGTCAAGGTGTAGAGTGTCAAATGGAATATTAGGCTTGGCCCATGAAGTAATTGGCTGTAATGGGGATCGTGGTACACGTTTATGAGCTATGCAGGTTAAACAATGCTTAACATATTTGGAAATAAAGGTCCTTAGACCAGGAAACCAAAAATATCGTAATATGAGATCGGCAGTCTTTTCGACATCAATATGGGCATGCTCATCGTGAAAAATACGAAGCAGACTCAGTCGATACCCCTTAGGAATAAAACAGAGGAGACGCCCCTCTTCGCCCGTAGGTGTATAGCGATAGTACAAAAGATCACCCTTTTTGACGTATCTCGAGGCGTCCAACTGTCCCTCGTCTAGGGATCGCAATAATTGTTGCGTTTCCTCATCGCCTGATTGTGCGATTTGTGCCCAATTGCGTGGTTTGGTTATGTTGTTTACAGTTGCAACAGGGTTTCGACTAAGATAGTCAGCATGCGGCAATAAGACCCCCTTTCGGTACTGAATATCAAAGTCGAAATCCTGCAAGTAAACCCACCATCTAGCTACCCGTGGTAACAGGTCCCTTTTTGTCTGAGTAGATTTGAGAGCGTTACAATCGGTTACGACAGTAAAATGCCTACCAATGAGATGATGTCTAAAATGTTTAAGGGCGTTTACCACCGCAAGAGTCTCCAGTTCATAGGAATGGTATTTAGACTCGGCCCCCTTAGTGGCCTGGCTGTAATACGCCACTACCCGTTTACTACCATCCCTATGAATCTGGAGTAGGACCGCACCGTAACCCGCGCTACTCGCATCTGTATGAACCTGCGTGGGTAGTTCAGGATCAAAAATACAAAGTACCGGCTTACTGGTCAGACACTTAATGAGTTCCTGGCGAGCCATTTCCTGTTCCTCACCCCACACAAAATCGACGCCTTTCTTTGTCAACCGTGCTATACAAGACGTTTTTAATGAGTAACCAGATATGTATTTCCTGAAATAGCCCGCCAGGCCCAGAAACTGTCTCACTTGCCGCACGTTTTGAGGTACCCTTGAATTTATCAGAGCCTGAACCTTAGCTTCAGCCGGTCGTATGCATCCGTTCGAAATTATCCTACCCAAGTATTCTATCTCGGTGCATAGGAAGGAACATTTGCGTAAGTTTATCGAAAAACCTGAATTTGTTAACGTTGTCAACACACGATCGAGTGTTTGCAAACCTTCCTCGATTGAGAAATGCAGTATTAGACAGTCATCAATATATACCAAAACTAAGCCAGATTCGATAAACTCACGCAACGTTTTTGATATAATTCGCTGATAAACTATTGGAGCATTCGCGAGACCGTATGGCATTTTAATATATTCGTAATGCCCTTCGGGCGTAACAAAACCAGTAAGGGGAATAGAATCGTCCTGTAACATGATTTGGTGGAACCCGGTAGCCATGTCCAAAGTTGTGAACAATTTCGCTTTCCCTAGTCTGTCAAGGTGGTCATCTATTAAAGGAAGTGGGTATCGATCTTTTATGGTTATCTTATTTAGTGCACGAAAATCCACGCACATCCTATCTGAGCCATCCTTCTTTTTGACTAACAAAACCGGGCTAGAATAAGGCGACTCCGACTCACGAATAATATTTTTGGACAGAAGGTCTTTAATGATATCCCGCACCTTTAGTTTTTCGTTAAAAGACATTTTGTAAGGTCTATAGTAAATCGGAGTGTGATTATTCAAGCAAATTTGCATTTTACCGGTGGAAACGGTAGTCATGGCGGTACCCGAAATCATAAACTTAGAAAATTTATCAAGAATAGACAATAAAACTTTCAAATCATCGCCCACTAATGTTGTTTTAATTTCATTACACTCTAAATTCGCCTGAACACTGCACACACGATTAACTGAAAGCCCGCGAGTCAAACGTTGCAAACTTCGTGTACGTACGTACGTGACCCCGTCTCTATTCAGTACATCTGTACCGATAATTATAGGCGCATTCATACACTCTCTAGGCACAATTAGCAAATCAACTTCCAACGTTATCTCCGGGAACTCGATTGTCAGTGTCACGTAAAATTCAACAAAAATAGTTGTGTCACTAATACCCTTTAAGTGACTGTTAATAGGTTTCTTACAACACGAAAAATGATTTACAACATCCGAGGATATTAATGACACATCCAATGCGCCACTGTCAATAAGTATATCAACCGGAATTCCCTGAATGACCATAACGTCATTATTTTTGCTAAAGTCGGGGGTAGAACAAAAATTAACTTTGTTTTTATTACGTTGTGCATCTGAACGTTGTTTAGCAAAACACGAAGTAATATCGTGCCCACTCTTCTTGCAATAAGCGCACGACAAATCGGACTTAGAACTATTATCACTCGAACTAGGTAATGCGAGTATTTGAGAGGAGTTAGTTTTTTGTTTAGGTTTCTTTGGACAATTAACCTGTTTGTGTTGAGTGTCGCCGCAAATAAAACACTTCAATATGCGTTTAAAAGTCGACTTGTGTCGAGAGTGCTGAGAAAATGAAGACATAGGTATCGATTTAAGAGTTGGCTTAGTAAACGTCGACAAAAAGTCGACCATATTATCGATAGTAAGTTTCGCATTTGTGGCACACGCCTTGATATGTGGGTCTCTAATGCCACGAATTACGATTGCGATCATAAGTTCCTCGGACAACCCCTTGACAATTCGTAGTCGTAATAACGATCTACGCGCGTACTCCGCATAAGTGGAATATTTTTCTGAATCCGTATTCATAACTTCGAAAAGAATATTAGCCACATCTATCTTTTTTACACATAAAGATCTAAAATCATTTTTAAAGGTACTCCATGAACGATCGTTGGTAACCCACTCGCTAAGCCATTGTTTCGCGTTTCCCTTTAAACAGTTACCTACCCGCGACAGACACTCATTATCTGACCACTTATTTACAAGCTGAGCCCTATCCACCTCGGAAAACCACTGATCTACGTCGTTTACATCAGGATCAAAGTTAGAGACGTAATAGTTTTGTGTAGGTACTGACCTTAGTGATTGAATTGTGTCCACAATTCTTTCCGTCGAGCAGCCCACGGAGTCTCCATTAGCAGCGCCGGGCGTATTCGACCGCCCCGATTTACCTTCCAGTGCGCTCAACCGCGAAGCTATCGCCTCGAGCGATTGTGCGTAGTCTCGATGCAGCGTGTCGTCCCTCGGTTCCAAGTATGATCGACCTGAACTCTGACGCTCCCGGCCGGAACTCCTCGATCGTGATCGCCGGCGACGAAACCGCTCGTGCTGTTCACGCGAGCGATCACGGCTCCATCGTTCCGAGCCCGAACGGTCACGACAAGATCGCCGCCGCTCCTTTGTGCGTCCCCGAGACGTGCTACGAGACGACCTGCCATGCGAGATTCTACTACGCGAGCGTGCAACGCGCTTCCCCCGTGTTTTTGACCGTGAACGATTCGATCTACCCATGACTATTTTAAATTAAACAACCTTGTTGGAAAATAATAAATGTGGGAGTGTTTTCTTTATCCCACGCCTGATTTTAGGCAGGGAAACCTTAATTAATTAAAAAAAAATCAACACCAATTCTATAAATCTAATTTAAGACTTTAAATAAAAGTTCAAACTAATTAATTACAAAATTTAAACAAAACAAAATAACAAAATTTAACGGACAAAGTGACACAAGCAATGGCACGTCTATCTCGCACAAATTCTCAAGGGAAAAGAGAACGAGTCACGTGGCGAGGCAGTTTTTATACACTCTGTGGGGTAGGGGGGTGGCTTGGTGAATCAGCTTCTGGTGTTGCCGCTAACAATATAATAATAAGTACTCTTTATTCTGACTTCAAGCTATAGAATGTGTTAAAATAAAAATACTATAATGACCTGCTAATTTTGAACAACGTTATCTTTTTAACCCCTTAATAATTTTGTTTGCGGTCTGCGACACCGACTTAAGGGCCCTCTATCCCCTAAATTAACAGGTCGATTATCTGTCAGTGCGAATATCGACGTAAATGACATTAAAATAACATTCTTAACAGCGCGCCTTGTACGGTGGCGGTTACGACGCTCGCCGCGTCCATGATAGGGCGAAATAGGAGAAAAAACCTTTTTAAGGCATAATATAATACATATTTTAAAAAAGTAAAAAAACCAAGTTATCAACTTATGTATTGCAAAGCAGTAGATATTTTTTATATATTCTTTTGATAAATAATGGAGGAGTAAAGTGGTTTCATTCAACGATTTGGAGGTGATTTGGTTTTTTATTTCTTTATTATGTGATACCGATAAAAAAAAATATGGCAAAACCACGTTACGTATCATATCATGTAGATTACTAATTATTTTTTTCAGATATAATTTCTCTGTTAATGCCGATGAAAAGTGGTTTCATCTGCACACTTTTTTCGCGAGAGCAGCCTTAAGTGTTTGTGGCTCATATTAATAAAGTTGAGTACCTACCACTGGTCTATAGTGTAACTTGCTGATGATGTTTCCAGAGTTCAGTCTCCACACCGGTTTCGGTGACGGTAGCCAGTTTGTATCACCGCACACGGGCCACAGCCACAAACGTAGTTTTAAGGTCTATTGGTCGTAAAGTGAATCGTTGTAGCGTGTGGCGGCCACCGGCGTCAAAAAAAATATGAAAATCACAGGAAATATCCGGCATAATAGCGGCGTTTTGTGGTTGTGGCCGGTGGCCCAGCCTTTATCGTAAAAGAGTGCTTGGTCAAATTGTATTCGTTAATTTCGATATTGAAACGAGATGTTAAAAAGTATAGTATTTGACATTTAAAGGCATCGCTAGACTTGTCATGATGATGCTTAGGCATCCATTACACGGTAGGTTCCTCGTCAGTCAATTCCATCAATCATTAATTATGTTTGACTGATGGTGACTGATGGACTGACGAATGTATCCAGATTTTCGTCAATCACCATCAGTCACGCTCTTACACGGTAGGTTACCCATCAGTCACAGTCATGACTGTGGTAAAACTGACAGCAAAACCTACCGTCTAATGGATGCCTAACACACAGTTTTTGTGACATTCGAATTTAGTTCTTAAGTTAGTCTTTAGTAGCTTAATTAGTATAGTTTAAGCGTTGATTCGAGGCGACAGCGGTCATTGACCCTTGTCAAAAAACTTGACATAATATTCCGTCGTTTTCTATACAAGCCGTGATTACACTCGACAACATAATGTACTGAATATTGTATGTTATAATGCCATAACAAATCTCAATCTAATATGTTTTCATACGGGCGACAATTTATAATGTAGGCGCAAAGCCCCCGGCTTTGCAAGCGCGTAATTTACAATATGACATATTATTAAATTGTCGCTTTCTATATTGTGTTCATTAAATATTACTTGTATACCTGCTAGGTAATATATTTATTAAAAAATATTTACACAACGAACTATAAAAGGTCTGGTTCTCTATTTTTTGCACATTTTGAAAGTCACAAGAATCATGATAGACGAATATAGACGAATTCGAGTTTCTTTTTTTAATTTTTGTGTGGGTAAATTCGCGACGTTGGAGTATTTCTTTATATAGAACCATAGAAATAATTCTTTCAGTGCTGCTACTTTCACAGCGAACTCTATAGTCACAGGCTACACGGTCAAATTCTCATCAATCTGATCCATCAATCTGATTGACGGAACATTGTTATTATTATCTTATATCTTTAAACGAGCAATTCTTGTATCTAGACACGCGGTAGCGTATCAAGCCAAGTTCCAGCATAACAGAATGGCGAGCAGCACCGTGTGTAATATTACACGAACCATTTGCAGGTACTTTTGACCCTCCTCTCATAATACCTCATAATACCTCTCATAATTCCGAAACTATTTGACATAAACGTTTCAAATTTGGCTCTTATAATGAGACTTGCGAGATAACTACATGCTCTAAATTTCATAAGCACAGCTCAAACGGTTATTAAGATATTAACGTCCGAAAATCTACATTTTTATCACTGACTGACTGACTGACTGACCTATAGATCAAAATTCTAACCCACTTCCAGATGACCTAGAAGGCTGAAATTTGGAATCCAGCTCGGCAAATGTGTGAAAGCGTGAGGAAAAATCAGAAAACAAAAAAAAATCGGTCAAGTGCGAGTCGGACAGAGCCAAACTAGGCAAAAATTGTGTTTTTTGTATGGAGACCCCCCTTAAATATTTATTTTATTTTACTTTTATTATAAATTATGAAAATAAAAATATAATTAAAGATTTTTTTAAAATTTTCAAGTATCTACCGGCTGCCATTATTGATTTTGAGCAAAAAAGGCCAAAAAAATCACATTTATTGTATGGGAGCTCTCCGTAAATATTTATTTGTGAAGTGAAAAAACTTTAGGAAATTAATAGAAGGTGACTTTATGAAGTATGTCTGTCTGTCTGTTACCTCTTCAAGCCCAAATTGCTTGTACCGATTGTTCTTAAATTTGGTATGGAGATATAGTTTGAGTCCCGGGAATAGACATAGAATTCTTTTAATACGTCTGTCCGTCTGTCCGTCCGTCTGTCCGTCTGTCC